>OX463231.1:40505322-40794359 GCA_949820135.1 Sylvilagus floridanus | reverse complement strand
ATGTGGGTTCTAACACTGGAATTTCAGAACAGCACCGACATTTAGGCCATGGCAAGATGGTCTAAAGATTAGTAATTATTATTAATATTAGTGTTATAATATTACTATTACTATTAAAGATTATGCAGCCAGGTAATGAAGAAAAGGAATTGTAATAGGTGATAGCAAGCAGTTGGGAATTTTGCTGAGTTCTGAGGTTTATGGTACTGGCTAACTTCTTAAATTCGTATTTAAGCGTTCACTTTCCTGTTTAACCTTGTATTCATACTTTTCTTAGAGCACCAAGAACTACATGTGCATCAGATGTGTGTTCCTGTAACAGAAGGACATGGCCTGCTCCTTTACCCTGTCACCTCCTATCCCATCCAGCACCCACTCCATCCACACTACACCAGCAGGGCTCTGGGCACCAGCACTGTGCACGTGTCACCTCGCTACATCCTCACACACACACACTGAGCTAGGTTCTACTTTAATTCCTACGCTAAGGGGTTCACAGCAGAGTTTGAACCCAGTTCTCAGGGGCGAGCATCCATGCTCTTACCCACAACTCCTGCTCACCTCTCCATATTGGCCATATCATGTTAGGCATTTATCACAAGAGCTTACTTCCAACAGCGCGAGTGGCATAGAGGCATTCTCATTTAATCCCCATGACCACCTTAGGAGATAGGTACTATTGTCATCCTTAATTTACAGAAGGGAAAACTGAGGCTTGTCCAAGACCACACCTCCTGCCTCCTGTCCCCCAACCCCAAGCCTTCTCATTTCTGCTTTGTTCTCAAGCTCAGTTCAAGCACAGGCTCCCCTAAGCAAGCCTGGTTCCCAAAGGCCATGGCAGGTGCCCCCTGTCCCTTTCTGGCCCAAGCACCCTACGCTCATCTCCATCTGAGGTACCCCACTCAGGCTGGTTGGTGCCAGCAGACTCTCACCTGGCTCTGCTCCCCCAGCTGGAAAGAACTGGTACAAGAGGTGAGACACGACCCTTGCTGCCACCCCCAGGGGTACCCCTAGAGGGCACCCCAGCTGCTTAGGTCCAGTGCATCCTTAAGAAGTGTTTTGTCCAGGTGGGAGGAGTCAGACAGGAGTGGGAGGAGTCAAAGACAGGAGTGGGAGGAGTCAAAGACAGGAGTGGGAGGAGTCAAAGACAGGAGTGGGAGGAGTCAAAGACAGGAGTGGGAGGAGTCAAAGACAGGAGTGGGAGGAGTCAAAGACAGGAGTGGGAGGAGTCAAAGACAGGCGACTCTGGAGAGCCTGGTTCCCAGGGCAGAGGGAGGATGCAGCCCGAGGCTGGGATGGAACCACAGTGGCAGTCAGGGGTGGCTGATTCCAGTCGACTCCGAGGCCGAACCAGAGCCGTTCCCGCAGCCCTCCTGTGTTGGAATAACCTGGCGAGAAGGGCAGGGGGCTTTCCCAGGCTGTTGAAGGAACCTCCAAGGAACCCAAGTGCCAGGTCCCTGTGAGGCTCACCACCGGGTCGGCACCATCAGGCCCCACCCAGAGACGCTCAAACTGAGAAGTGAGCCCATCTGGACCTGGCTTCTGAAGTCCTGGGTCAGGGTCCCCACAGGCACGAGGGTCTCAGGGGAATAAGGTCTGTGAACAAAGCGGAAATCCATTTATCAGTTGACAGAGGGGTGAGAAAAGTGTGGTTGGCATGGGGGGGCCTGTGTGGGGTCAGAAAACAAAGCCAGCAGGAGCTGCTGGAAGCCATATGCAAATGAGCGACTGGTGCTGGGGGAGGAGCAGCCCCGGGGACAGCCAGCCAGCCCAAGGATGGGAGCCTGAAACAGTCACCCTGGGCTCCGGGACCCCCACCTGAATCTTTAACAAACCGGCATGAGCTGAGAATAGGCCTGAGAATCTTCAGGGAAAACTCCCCCTTCCCCCCCCTCCCCAACCCCGGCACAGAGGCGCACAGGGAAAGACCATCACCTCCAACATGAGGCATTCTGGATCCCTTGGTCAGTGTGGCTTCCGCTCCCAACTGTAGCAGAGGTGGCCTGGGTGCCTGCCCAGGCTGCACCTGTTCCCAACGGGGCTGTCTCCATCTCACCCCAACTCAGAACCTTCTGATTACATCTGTGAGCCAGCCCCGACCCAGCCAAGAGGACACAGAGCTGAGCGAGACCCAGACGGGACAGAGACCTACAGTGCAGGAGTAGTCGCAGCCCCGGGCTTTCTAGGACCTCACTGTCCTTTCATTTGCTTTCTCTTTTTTTCTGCTTAAGCCTGCCGAGTGGGCTCTAGCAATGCTTTTTGGCCTTTTCAGGGCCATAGGTTGCTCTAGCAATCCCATGAAGACATGAAACCACTACACAGAGAAAGGTACACATGTGCACACAGTGTGGCAAATAGCAGGGCAGGGCAGTGTTTACAGACCCCTGAGAAGGCACTGCAGCCCTCAGCTTAGGAACCCCTGGCAGAACAGCCCAGGGAATTTCATTAAGGAAGGCTGAACACAGGGTCCCAACACCATGGCTGAGAACTGGCACAGTGGAAGGCTCAGGGAGACCCAGATTCAAATTCCAACTCATCCCATTATAGCCAGAGATGAGAATCTGTGTGTGGCAGATTTGGGGGTGAGCAGGTGGACAGGCGAACACACATGCAGAGAGCTAGGTTAGCCAATTATCATCAAGCACTTCCCTGGGCACCCAAGAAAAGAGATGAGAGCATGGTGAACACTCTGGAAACTTCTCTCACCCTTCCTGACTACAAGCCCCCTCCTCCAGGGTCATCCCTGACTGGTACCAAAATCCATCCATGCTTCTCTTTACAGGTGCACCATCCACTCTTGCTTATTTGGACTCTGTATAAATGGAAAACCCACAGGACAAATCATTTTTGTTCTGGTTTCTTTCGCTTGCTGGGGCTCAGAAAACAATACCCCAAAGCGAAGGGCTCAGAAGCAGGGTTTCTCTCTGATCTCCTCCAGTTCTGCTCTCTCCTCCCAAGGCAAGCCACAGAAGCAGTATCTCTCTTCCCTAAGGTACGTCAGAGAAACCCAATCCCCTTCTCCCAGAGCTACCCACGGAGCCTTGAAATATCACTCTGCTCTTTCCCTAACTTTCAGTCTCAGAGCCGACCCCAAGGAAATTCATTTACTTTGTCTGATCCATCACTGGTTCAGAGGGAGTCCTCTTACCCCACACCCAGAGAGGAAGGAATCCTGCAGGGGCCAAGAAGAATCTGAACACCACACCTGGTGAGGTTTTACCACTCAGCCTGTTCCTCTTAGCTCACACCCTCTATGTCCAATACTAAATCTACATAGCCATCCACACTCCATCAAACCATAGCGTGAACATGGAGAGTTCACCCTGGGTCTTTGGGAAGTTCATTCTACTGGCTCACGTCAAACTTTGATGGAGGGGTTAGTGTTGTGTCACCACTTGCAATGCTGGCATCCCATGGAAGAACACCAGTTCGATTGCCCACTGCTCCACTTCCATTCAGCTCCCAGCTAATACACTTGTGAAGGCAGTGGATGATGGCCCAAGTACTTGGGCCTCTGTCACCCATGTAGGAGATCCAGATGGGGTCCAGGCTCCTGGCTTCAGCTTGGCCCAGCCCCAACCACTGTGGCCATTTGAGGAGCAAACCAGCAGATGGAAGATCTCCGTCTCTTCCTTTGTTACTCTTTCAAATAAAATCTTAAAAAAAAAAAAAAAGGTCAAATACACTTTTTGTGTTGTTGTCTTGTTAACATTTTTTGTTATAGGGGTGTTGGTTGACCTTGACCCTTCATGATGGATTTCCAGATTGGTGCTAATACAAGAAATGTGCCTATGGACATTCCGACGTATCCCTGATGCTCCTGTGCACACTTTGCAGCCTATTTTACAGCCTGCATGAGTGGAATGCTGAGCCATGGCATCTGCTTATTTCCAGCAGAGTAGAAAATGGCAAATGGCTTTCCAAGGTGGGTGCACTTTCATTCAAACTTTACAGTAGTACATTCAAGTTCTTGTTCCCATTCTCTCTCTCTCTCCTCCCCTCATCAGTTTTCCAGAAACCTCTAATTTTGATCACTGAGGTCCTTGGACCCCATGTCAAGTGCAGCAGAAAGCAGAGTCCTTGGTGGCAGCTCTCGGTCAGACCCTTGTGGCCCCTGATGCTTCTGCAGTGGTCACAGGGCCCTGAGCTCAGCATAACTCAGCTTCTAGCCTAGCATCAGGCCCTCCTTAAGAGCCAAGGAGAAAAGGGTGCATCTTACAGAACCCTGGCTGACCCACTTGTGAAGGGGCACAGGTCAGGCAGGCCCAGTATGGTCTCCCATTCCCTTTGAAAGATCATTGTCTTCCTTCCTTCAAGACAGGGCATCAGTGCAAATTCTGAAAACTGAGTCAGGATATAGCGCATCAGTATTCCTCCTCTTGGCTGCATTCTTGGGCGTACCCACTACCTAACCTGTGCACCCATTTTCTTTCCTGGAAAAAAAAAACAAACAAATGCTAACAACTGCCTGCTCTCTAGGTGGGGGCTCTGCTGGGCATTACAAAATGATAGTGGTGAGTGCACTTTTATAAATCCACGAGAAAATAGGTTAAAAGAGCTCATTTGGGTGCAAAAAGGCTTTGATGTCCATGAACAGTTTTTTCACAGTTAGCATTTTTCATGAACTTTTTAAAAGACCCTTTTTATGCAATTTTTAGGCACCCAAATAAGCTTACCTTTTAATTTTATTTCCAAAAACTTTTTGAAGTCTCCTAATAAGAAAAGACCTTTCAGATGTAGATCAAGGTGGGCATGTGGCTAAATGGCTAAGACATTGCCAGGCACACTGACATCCTGTATCAGAGTTCCTAGGTTCCAGCCCTGGCTCTGCTTCTGACCCAGCTCCCTGCTCACGTGCACCTTGGGAGGCAGCAGGGCGAAGGCTCAGGTAGTCAGGTCCCTGCTACCCACTTAGGAGATCTAAGTGGAGTTCCTGACTCCTGGCTTCAGCCTGACCCCTGCCCCGCTCTTGTGAGAACTTGGGAAGTGGAAGATCTCTGACTCTCTTCCTTTCAAAAAAAAAATAAAAATAAGCAATTAAGAGCTAAAATACAGGTCACATGGTGGTTTGCATAGGTTCCTGATTTTGCTAATTAAAGTCCTATACAAAGCCACCCCTTCCCCTTTCCTCCCTCCAATAGATCCATCTATGAAAACTCTGTGGTAGACATTCTACTTTTAGTTCTCCCAGACCCTTGCCAGTGTCTCTGGAACTCAAGCAGCAGAGGAAATCCATTCTTGTGAAGAGCAGAGAACAGATTCCTACCCACAGCCTAAAGGAGAAGTTTCAGCCTGAATCCTGGCTTGGACACTTGAACAACTTCGCAAGCCTGAACTTCAGCATTTCCTCAGCTGCAGATATGGGAGTACAGAGGAGGACTGTACAAAGCCAGCACAGAGAAGGCGTAACTAAGCGGCAAACACTGCTTTACTTTGACCCTCCCATTCTCGGGGCCATTCCTTGCCAGAGTCGACCCTGTTGTTCACAGCACCAGGGGCATTATCCTGTACACGCAGGCATCTCCCCAACCTGAGACCTCACGTTTGAATCTGGTTTGGAATCCGCGGTCTTGGCCCTTGGGATGTGGCCCTGGAGGGGTGGCAGGTGGCAGGAACTTCCAGGCTGAAGACTCCCGCTTCATGGTAACAGCTTCTCCAAGCAGGCAGCATTGTCTCTGCTGCCCCTGGAGTGAGGATTCAGGGCCCAGGCTCGGCTCTGCCAAGCTCCCAGAGAGCTCTGGATCCTGGTCCTCAGCCCTTCGCTGAAGAGAGACTGCTTTACGTTTGCTACAAAGCATCAGCTGGTCTCATTCACGGCCGGAACACGCTAAGCTCCGGAGCTGGAAAGGAGCATTTCCCCACTCCCTTTCCTGCCTCCCCAGCACGCTGCACTCTCTGGGACCCAGATGAACACACAGCAGCCTGTTTCTGCCACCCCTCGTCCCACAGCCCTATTCTCCTCCCTCCTCCTCACCTGCCAACAAGCCCAGGCCTGCAGGTGCTGGTGGAGGCCGAGGAGCTGCCAAGAAAGCCTGGGCCCATTCATGCCGGTTGAGAAGTGGCCTCCTCTGTGCCAAGCCCCAACCTTGGCAGCTCCATCACAGGGGCCTGGTTCTTGTTAGCAGCACCTGTCTGCCCAGGCCTCCAACTCCACCTCCCATTGCTGCCACTTTCAACAAAGGCAGGAGACTCCTTGATCAGGGCCTCCCTAGAGCCTGTGGCTCTTCTCACAAAGCTGTTTGGGGCCGGTGTTGTGGCGCAGTGGGTTGGGCTGCCCGTCTACAGTGCTGGCATCCCATGTGGGCCCCAGTTCGAGTCCTAGCTGCTCCGCTTCCAATCCAGCTCCCTGCTACTGTGCCTGGGAAAGCGGCCACTTGGGGAGTGAACCAGTGGAGACATTGGTCTTTCCTTTCTTTCAAAAACAAATTATATAAATAAAAGCTGTTTGAAATACTGAGTCTCAGAGGCCTTCTGCCCCAGGAAGAAAGGAAGACAAGAGACAGAGAACTTCCTGCCCCACAATGTGCTCTTTCTAGAGACGTTCAGGCAGAGGTATGTGGCCCCGCCAGGACATTGTCAGGCCCAGTGGATCTCAATCCTGGCCGCAATAGCCTCCCCTGGAGGACTTGAAAGATTCAAATGGGGGCAGGGTGTGCAGAAACCTCAGTGGAACCCAAATTGAGAATCCCTGATCCAGCTCTCATTTGTCTCTAAGACAGAACAATTGGGGTCTAAGAGGCTTCTGAGACTGAATCTTGTCCAGTATACCTGTTTTACACGTGGAGAAATGGAGGCCCAAGACTCCACAGCTCAGAAGTAATCTCTTCATATTTTGGAAAGGTTGACTTTTAATGATCTCCAAGTGGTTCTATTTCTATCATCTTTAATTTTATTATCTCAAAAATCTGCTTGAAGTTCATCCCGGTTCCCCAGTGCTCAAGAAATAAAGTCTGTATTTCTTAACATGGCTCTAAGGCCCTGTCACAGCCCAGCCTCCACTTGTCTATCCACGAACACCACCCTCATACCGTGGTAAGAGGGGCCACTGCTCCGGTCCCCTGGCTTCAGAGAGCTAAAGAGGGCCATCCGCATCATTTTTGGACCATGTCCTTCCTTACAGGATAAGGAATGCCTTGGGTGCAGGAGACACACTCACTTGACTTGGACCTCAGAATGTCCCAAGTTCAAGCACAGGGCAGTGCAGGCCCCTTTCCTGGGTCTAGACTTTAAAAAAAATGCCCCAGGCCTGCAGAGTGGCCTTGTGGCAGCTGTTTACTGAGCTTGGGGGCAGGTGGGAAATGACTTCCAGGCTGGGTGTCCATACTCCCCTGGTGTGGGCTGGCATCCAGAGAGGAAGAACAAGGGTAAAGGTTTTAACCTGGAAGCTTGGTTCCTTTAAGCTCTGGAGAAACCAGGGGTTCTAAAATCACCTGTTGCCTTCTGGGTTGTCACAACAGCATGTTTGCCCAGGTAGTAGTGGACATGTTTAACTTGGGTTTATACACTTCCGGTATTTAGTCATGGTAAGTGGCTTCCATCACCCTAACCCTGACCCTGCATGTTTTGGGGACCCTGCTCCTCAGCCTTGGCTCCTGTGGGAGACTTGTGAGCAGGTCCCTCAGGGTTCCCAGAGGGGGTGGAGGGAACTGGCCTCAGTAGTGACTGCTGTGGCACTCCAGGAGGGAGAAGCAGTGGTCAGCCTTCCTGATGGGAGGCAAGCGGCTCTGGCTACTCCTGGAGGTCACGGGCAGTACGGGGGTGGAAAGGATAGTGTTGTGACATGGCACTAGGACAGGCAGTCCCCAGATGATTGGCCAACACCTCCTTCCTTTCTGCCTGCAGTGCGTGCTTTTCCCCAAGCCCTGTTAAATTCCAAAGCTGTATTTTTTTTTTACCCCTTCAACAGGATTTCCATGGAACTCATAATGTGACTACCAGAAACAGGACTGCTGGGTCTTAGGGTATCTCAGGTACTTAGCTGCCTAAGTGATTCTAGATTGTCCTTTAGAATGACTGCTGCTCTCTCTCGCTTAGTGTGAGGGTTCCACCCTGCACACACCTGCTGACTTTTGACATGATTCCGAGCTCTCATTGCTACCTGATCACCAGTAGTTTATCTAGTTGTTCTTGGATTTGCTATTTTTAAATGACTAATGATTTTGAGCACCTTCTCCTACACCTGTGTGCATCAGGCAGCTCTGAATCCGCCCAAGTGATCTGTCACCCAGCCCACATTTCTCAAAGGTGCTCTGCAAAGTTCCCAACTGTCCTGATGAGCTGTGACACTGAGTAGTGGACAGAGCCATGGCCAAGGCGCTTGCCATCCCTATCTATTCTCATCTCTGGAGCTCCATCTCCCACCTTCTTGCTGCCCCAGCTTTACTCTCCATGAACGTGCAGCATCATTCCCTCCTCAGGGTTTGAACCGATTGTTCCCACTGCCTGGACCTGTCACGGTCGAGGCTGGTTCCCTTCCTACCTCGAGTTTTTGCTCAGGTTCATCTCATTGGTGAGTTCTCCAGCCTCTGTAGCTAAAGACCCAAGATGCCCTGTTTCCTCTTAGCACTCTCACCACTGGACATCCATGTTGCCTGCTGTGTCTTCACTGGTTTCCTTAACTATTTCATCTTTTCTAGGAGACACAAAATCAAGGAGTGTGTCCAATTGCTCATGGCTATATCCAAGGACCCAGAAGGGTATCCAGCACATAGTAGGCACTCAATAACAACTTGTTGAACTGCATGAATTCTCACTAGTTGTCCATATTCTAACATATCAACACAACATTTAAATGTAAACATTTGGCCATTTCTCAGCTTTCTGATAAATAAGGAGAGGCATGACAGAAAGACAAAACTGGCAAACAGGTGAATAAGCCAGTGTTGAACAGAATTTCCTGTAGAAATTAGCTTTCCAAAGTCTCTGAAGCCACCCCCCCAACTGGAAAAATGTATTTTTGGATCTGCCTTTGGACAAAAAAGGGAATTTGTCCCAACAGCATTATCATTCCCTACAGTTCATATAGCACAATTTATATTTAGTTTTGCTTTGTATTCACTTTGTACTGCATATATTTAGCACTAAATGTTAATTATTTTCTTATTTACAAAAAGATACCACACCATAGAAAGTACATTTTTTAGGCTTAAAATTTTATTCTAGCATACTGACAGAATTTGGAAAGCACCAGGTCCCGTTCTATAAATGTTCTAAAACCAAAAACCTAACTCGATATGCTTTCTCCAAAACTTGTCTTTAAAAAAAAAAAAAAAGTTTAGGAAACACTGGGACTAGAATTCAGCCACATCCTTTAACAAAAAAAAAAAAAAATCAGCTGGAGTGCCAGTTGTATAGGCCCTGTCCTTTGTTTAGGGGGAAAAAAAAGTTTTCACTTCCCAGTGGAAAAACTAACATTGTCACTAGGATATGGAGAAACCATGGTGAAGCACTAGGGACGGCCAGGCCTCGCAGAATGGTCGGCAGCATCTGCTCCGAGGCCTTTATCAGCAGCCTTGTATGTTCTATTCAAGACTCTCAGAACGATTGTTGGCATGATGTAGACAAATTGACGCAAATTAGTTTAGCACGGGCTATGCAAAGTTTAAGCTTGTTGAGCAACACACGTGGACCACATAGCAACAGAGCCCAACACCATGCAAAAAGTGTCGGGTGCAAAGTACTCACCACCCTGGTTAGCCCTTTCAGACTGCAAGCAAAATTTGCAAATTGCTGGTAGAGGCTGGCAGAGACCATGAGTTGGGGAGACCAAGGTGGGAGTGGGTGAGTGGGGGCAGGAAGCAGGCCACAGAGGCGGGAGCCCCCACACTGGATGGCCAGTGATGGTTGAAGCAACTGTCTCCTGAAAGTGCCACTTGCCCTACCTAAACCCCACCACCTGTTACTCCACAGTCACAAATCCTCCAAAGACTGGCCCCAAGATGAAGGGGATTCCGCCACTCTGCTCTTTACTTTAGGTTCAAATATCTGAGGACAATCCCTTCAGGGCTGGTGTCACACAGACCACCTAGAGGGACCTTCTAATTGTATTTACAGTAATTTAATTACAGCAGGGAGGGCTTCAGAAGGCAGGATTTTCCAAGATCGATACTATGGGTGCTCCTGGCAGAGCTTAATCTGTTGAATCAACAGAGAAATGGTTAAAAAGTAAAGCCACTGCAGTTTGGAAACCAGTTTGTGGGCTTTTTCTTCGTGTTTTGTTTTGTTTTTAGGGGAGGCTGGAAGGGTGAGGGGACGTGTTCCTGGGGACCACAGCTTATTCATATGATTTTATGCTCCATGCACGCATGATATTCATCTGATCAAATGCACACATACATAATTTGGATATTGCAAATGCACCACAGCTGTGTGTGTACTGAAACTACTTCTGGGTAGTTATTCCAGAACTTGGTAGCAAACTCCTCTGAGGAGACTGGATAGGCAGGAAGGAGATGGACTTTTCAACTCATTTTCCATTCCTTCATATTACTGTGTTTTCTGCTTTTCTAAGACTTTTTACATGAAAAGAAATCATGTTTTATTGTATACACAGAGTACTTCCCGCAACCACGAAATCACAAAAAGTGACTATATACAACTCATCAGCTTTAGATGGTTTGGCTAACTAGTTTCCCAGCCTTGGTTGGTGCCTTTCCCACTGGGGAGGGAGAGGCTCTGCTTTCCCATCTGTAAAATGGAAGGGGATAAACCAGCCCCTTCCCCTCTGAGATTTGCTAACCAGAGTCTAACACAGCATGTGCTGCTGCTGCCATCTGGCAGTCACACTGGGGCTGCACAGCTTCAGCTCTGCTGGGCATTTTGAAAGAGATCTGGGGCTATGATGCAAACACACAAAGACTTCCTTGGGTCGGCGAACACCCTGAAGCCCTTAAGCGCTGACAGAGTATAAACAATCAGATCCCAAGACATTTAAAAAATCAGGTCTGAGCCTGTAAAACTTTACTCACATGGTAAAACCACCAATGCAGTTCAGTGACCTCAGGTCTTGGGTAACGTTCCCTGGCTGTGTAATATGAGGGTGTTTCAAAAAGTTTCTAGAAATTGGAACTGGAAGCTCATTTTGATAACAAAAAAAAAAAAAAAGTTGAAATCCATATGGTTTTTCTATAATGCACTTGGATATATGAACTTTTTGAAGACCTCTCCTCTCTCAGGTATGTGTTAGGTGTCCACAGTGTGTGCAGCGCACTGTCTGCATGTGTATGTCTGTGTGTTTTTGTGTCAAGCAGTTCAGACCCCAAAGCCCTTTAAGGACAGAGATTGTGACTTCCGGGAGTTGAGTTTTCCATTCCCAGTTCACTTATATATTCCTGCAGCTCACATAGTATGGGCACCTAGTGAATGAATGAATGAGCCAGTAATTTGGATGTGAAGTCATAACAATGATAACCCTTGACTATGTGGGTAAGATCCCAGGGACACGGCAAGGGGCTTCTGTGGAAGAAAGTTCTTTAAAGAAGGGGTAGCGTGGGGGGAATCTTTGTATTTTGAGGTTCATCAACCACTTACTGTACCCATCTAGGGTATGTTCTTCACCCTCCAAATTGGTATTTCTATTTGACAACCAGAAGATGTTTTCTGCCCTGTTTTTCCCCCCAAAAGAAAGTTATTTACCCATGTGTGGGTCACTAACCACATAATTTAAAATTTTATAATGAATTCATATATTTGATATATATTAACATATTTGATATATATGAATATATATTTTTTGGAAAATGACATTCTAAAAATATGCCATGCTTTCTAAGGGATCTTGCAGATATAATGCAAATTCAGCACAAAGTACACGAGAACACTTCTTCCCACCGCCGCCCCCAATACTGCCCATTTCTAGCCAAACAGGTTGTGCTCTTTGATTTCAGTTCATTCAGGTTTTCATATATGTACATCGAAAGAGTTGAATCTGATAAACTCTGAAGCCTCATCCCTTTTGAAACAGATTCTAACAGGGAAAGTTGTCCAAGTTCACCAGGGCCAGCTCAACTGTTATAAAGAAACCACAGTATGCTGCCACCTGTTGGTGATGGCTTGAATTATTTTAAATTTTAAGCTAACTTGGTTAAGTACTTAAACGTTAAAACCCAATGAATTCACACATATATTTACAGTAGAAATTCATACAATGTCAAAAGGCAACAGGTATGTTCCCCAAAGGTAGTAATAATAATCAACACTTCAGGAGCAGTCATTCAGACCACATGAATTATCTCAATTTTCAGAAACACATGCTACTTGACTATCCCCATCTTACAGACCAGGAAACTAATAGTCAATGAAGTAAGGATGTGATCCAGGTCACATGGTAGAGAGTAGCAGAGACAGAACTCAAGTCTACTCCTCATTAACAAGGATGCCCCCAACATATTGCATTCCATAGTGTTGATTTGCTTGCTTCTGATTTGAAAAGTACTTAAAGTCTTTGCTGTTTTTTTTTTAAATTACCAATGTAAAAATAACCTTGGATCCCATCACTATAATGAAATGTTAACATTTTGTGCATAGCTATCCAATATGTTTAATGTTTCTGTTATGTATATACCCAGATTTGACTTTTAAATACTATTTTGGTCAATGAAAGAACTCCCATTCTTTTTTCTTTTTAAAGATTTTTTTTTTATTTGACAGGTAGAGCCACAGACAGTGAGAGAAAGAGCCTCCCTCCGCTGGTTCACCCCCCAAATGGCCACTGTGGCCGGCGCTGTGCCAATCCGAAGCCAGGAGCCAGGTGCCTCCTCCTGGTCTCCCATGCGGGTGCAGGGCCCAAGCACCTGGGCCATCCTCTGCTGCCCTCCTGGGCCACAGCAGAGTGCCAGACTGGAAGAGGAGCAACTGGGACTAGAACCCGGCACCCATAGGGGATGCCGGTGCCCCAGGTGGAGAATTAGCCAAGTGAGCCACGGCGCCAGGCCTCCCATTCTTTAATTCATCCATTTTATCCAATAAAATTTAGTAAATATTTAATTTGTGGTAGGTACAGATGCAATGGATGAGCTTTTGTAAAAAAAAAAAAAAAATGGTGCAATCACAACCCTAGTGAGCTAACAACAAGAAGAAATGATGGAGGCCAGTGCTGTGGTATAAAAGTTAAGCCTCTGCCTGCGACTCCAGTATCCCGTATAGGTACTGGTTCAAGTTCCGGCTATTCCACTTCCAATCCAGCTCCCTGCTAATGTGCCTGAGAAAGTAGTGGAGGATGGCCTAAGTGCTTGGGCCCTGTACCCACATGCAGGAAGACCCAGAAGAAGCTCCAGGCTCCTGGCTTCATATTGGCCCAGCTCTGGCTGTTGCCACCATTTGGGGAGTGAACCAACGAATGGAGGATCTCTCCCTCTCTCTCTACTGCCCCCCCTCCCCTCCCCTAGCTTTGTCTTTCAAATGAAGGAGGAGGAAAAAAGGAGGAAGAAGAGGAAAAAATGGACACATAACCATGAGGTAAACCAGTGCTCCACAGGGAGAACAGTTCCAGGAGAACAGGTCTCCAGGGAAGTGAGGCTACACTGGGGGACCACAGGAGATTCCTGGAGAAGGTGGTGCCCCTGTCGCCCACGCCCACAACCAACTTTCCCAGTGAGTTGTGGCTTCCAAGAGGAAGAGCCTCTCCTCCTCATTCTCTTCCTGCTGCTCATGCAGACACACACACAGACACAGACACAGACGGGTTAGTCCTGCCTAAGCAGATGGGAGACTGAGAGTAAGACATCACTCTTCTCTTACTGCAGGCACTCTAATAATTCCAAGGGATGCCGGGGACCTCCCCTGTCTCGGCCCTAGGGAGGGTAAAGCTGCTCACCGCCAACACTGTGCTTCACTATTGAGGGATCCAGGCATCTGCCCCGGTTGCTGATGTCTACCTCCCTTTGGAGAGAACTAGTACCTACAGTCCTCAGCTGAGGTCCTGGTGTCAGTTCCCAAGTTACAGGCAAAGGCCTGCTCAGCAAATACACCACCGGTTCTCAATCCTAACTGCACATGAAAACCACCTGATCTTTGGGCATTGCTTTCAGAAGTTCTGACTAAATGATCTGAAGCTGTGCCTGAGTCTCACGGTTTTAAAACTACTGCCTGCATACCAGGCTGCTAATGACTGTGTTGCTCACCATATTCGTGTAGCATTTAAAACTGTTCCCTTCCTTTTTCTCCCTCTCAAAATTTTTCTTGATTTCTGATGTGAGATGGTTTTCTGATTACCTGGCACTTCTCTAACCACTCCATTTTATACATCGATGCATCTTTCTCTTTGTGAACTCCCAGACATAAGTGTTCCCCATGGTTTCTCCACTTTCTCTATTTTTATACTTATTTCCTTGGCATCATAAAAACTTCCAGAGCTTCAGCTATCTCCTTCTAGTCCCAATCTTTTTCCCCACACTCACTCATTTTCCTGCCAAACACTGATACCTACATATCTCCAAGACCTCCAGAATTGTGACTTCCTCCTACAAAATCTTTGTCACATGTTTTTCAACACTGCTATAATGAATGACCACAAACTTAGTGGCCTAAACCAGCACAAATTTATCATCTTATAGATCTGGAGGTCGCAAGCCTAATATTGGTCAGGTGTCAACAGGGCTGTGGTTCCTTCTGGAAGCTCTAGGAGAGAACTCTTTCTTGCCTTCTCCATTTCCTTGAAGTTATTGCATTCATAGCGTTGGCTCATGGCCCCCTACCAAATAAAGGTCAGCTGTGACCTATTGAGTCTTTTCGGCCTTCGTCATTATTTAAGGAGGCTCTGAATACCTTCAGCCCACCCAGGGAATCCAGTGTAATTGCCCTATTTTAAGACCAGCTGATGAGCATCTTAATTTTATCTACAATTTCACTCCAGCTTGCCAAGTAACAGACATATTCGCAGGTTCTGCAAATTGAGATATGTACATCCTTGGGGAACATTATTCTGTCTTCTACAGTCACCTTTTCTCTCCTTCCTGACTCCGTAACTCTGATTCTAGTGCAGTCCTTCATTATTTCTCATCTAAATAATAGGAACCTCTTAATTGGTTTCTCTTTCAGCTTCTTAATCTATCCTACAGTGGGCCCTAAAATGAGTGTTTCCAAGAATAGCTCCAACAATGCTATTAGCTTGGTCAAACCTTTCAGCAGATCATCTCTAGGTAATTGCTTCAGTCATTTATTGTAAGACAAATTTACTGATACTCTCCCTTTGCTTTCTTCCCCAATTCCATCCTTTTCCCTTTCTCCTCAGGGAGAACCACAACAGAATTTCTTGTGACCTTTGGCATGCTTGAATATATGTAAGTCCGCATATATAAATACTTACATACAAAGATACACATCAACATATATAGTGCTATGGTTTGAATGCATTCCCCAAATGGAGACTTAATCCTCAATACAACAGTGCTGGGAGGTGGGCTTAATAAGAGGTGTGTATTAGGTACCTTTTTCATCACCAAAAGTATCTAGCTCAAGTTGCTTATGAAAGGAAGGAGGTTTATTTTGACTCACGGTTTTGAAGTTTCACAGTTCGTGATCTGGCAGGCCAGAGTTGTTCAGCTGTCTGGTGGAACCAGAGTGGCAATGGTGGGAGCATATGCAGAGGTAAGATCACGAAGTGAGCCAGGAGACAGAGAGAAGCTGGGCCCGACTCTGTCTTATATAACAAGCCCTCTCATGAGAACCACCTTCTGAGGGCATGCCCATAACAACCTAAGGACCGCCCACCAGGTCTACCTCCTAAACACCATAATTGGATCAAGTCTCCACCCTCCTAACACCACTAACCCATGAACCTGTGGTTTAAAATCCTACACAAGTTCAAGAGGCAAATCATTTTGAAACTTCAAAGCATTCCACCCCAGCTCCTCAAAACATACATCTTTTCCCACACAGCATACAATCATTACATCCCCAATAGTCCCAAAGTCTAA
Organism: Sylvilagus floridanus; assembly: GCA_949820135.1. Classification (NCBI taxonomy): domain Eukaryota; kingdom Metazoa; phylum Chordata; class Mammalia; order Lagomorpha; family Leporidae; genus Sylvilagus; species Sylvilagus floridanus. The sequence goes on along the minus strand of OX463231.1, from coordinate 40,778,445 downwards.
CCTCAGCCCAAATTTATTAATGCAAAGGTCCAAAGCCACATCTGGGACTCAAGGAAATCTCCAGCTATGAGCCTACAAACATTCAAGTTACAAACTTCCAAGCTGCAGTGGTAGCACAGGCAGAGGGTACATATTTCCATTCCTAAAGGAAATATGGGGAAATAGATGGGATTAATCAGACCAAATTAAGAAAAAATAAAGCAAGGCAAGTGCCATATCTGGCATCGGGGGCACACTGTGGTGGGGGACGGGCTCCCAGCAGCCCGGGGATCCCCTCCCCTATGCCTTTGCTGTTGAAGACCATGCTTCAGTTCTCACGGATTGGTCTCATTTCTGCAGCTCCACTAGGCGTTGCCCTGTGGGACTCTGCAGTAGTTTGGGTCCTGCATTTCTGCTTGGCATTGCTCCAGGAGAAGATCTCTGCAGCGCCTCCACCCCTGCTACAGGACCTCTATTTGCTGTCTGCCCTTTCCCCTCTCCCTAGGTTGTCTGAGACATTCTTTGAAATCTAGGAGGAAGCTTCCTGGCTCTGTTAGCCTCTGCCCACAGGGCTGCTCTGAGATGGCTTTGTATGCTGATAACTGCTGCTTGCCTAGGCTTGCCAGGGGGCTGCCTGCAGCTCCACTTTCATCATTTCACTCCATGGGCTCCAACCCTGCAGCACAACTCTGCCTGGTCTCCTAGGCCTTTCTTTGAAAACTTGCGGAAAATGTCATGACCCTCTAATTCTCACATTCTGGAAGACTGCAAAACCAGCATTGTGTAGACGCCACAGTCTGCTGCCAGAACAAGTCACACCTGACTCACTTGAACCACCACTGAAGCCTCAAAGTACGCAGTGTCTGAGTAAGTTTTCCTCTCCCTAGGGCTGAGACAGGGGAGGTCCCCGGCATCCCTTGGAATTATTAGAGTGCCTGCAGTAAGAGAAGAGTGATGTCTTACTCCCAGTCTCCCATCTGCTTAGGCAGGGCTAACCCGTCTGTGTCTGTGTCTGTGTGTGTCTGCATGAGCAGCAGGAAGAGAATGAGGAGGAGAGGCTCTTCCTCTTGGAAGCCACAACTCACTGGGAAAGTTGGTTGTGGGCGTGGGCGACAGGGGCACCACCTTCTCCAGGAATCTCCTGTGGTCCCCCAGTGTAGCCTCACTTCCCTGGAGACCTGTTCTCCTGGAACTGTTCTCCCTGTGGAGCACTGGTTTACCTCATGGTTATGTGTCCATTTTTTCTTGATTGTTAGTTTCACAAGGGTTGTGATCGCAACCAATTTTTTACAAAATTTCATCCATTGCATCTCTACCTGGCACAAATTGAACATGTGCTAAATTTAACTGGATAAATGAATGAGTGGAAAAATGGATGGATTCAAAAAGAATCAGAGTTCCTTTGTTGGTCAAAAATAATATTTAAAAGTCCAAATCTGAATATATACATAACAGAAGCATTAAACATACTGGATAGATATGCACAAAATATTAACATTTTATTTTAGTGATGGGATTCAAGATTATTTTTACATTCTTGATAATTTTAAAAAAAAATTCTGTAACAACATTAAGTCCTGGCCGGCACCGTTGGCTCAATAGGCTCATCCTCTGCCGCCGACACCCTGGGTTCTAGTCCCGGTCAGGGTGCCGGATTCTGTCCCGGTTGCCCCTCTTCCAGTCCAGCTCTCTGCTGTGGCCCAAGAGTGCAGTGGAGGATGGCCCAAATCCTTGGGCCCTGCACCTGCCTGGGAGATCAGGAGAAGCACCTGGCTCCTGGCTTCGGATCAGCGCGGTGCGCTGGCTGCAGCGTGCCAGCTGCAGTGGCCATTGGGGGGTGAACCAACGGAAAAGGAAGACCTTTCTCTCTCTCTCTCACTGTCCATTCTGCCTGTCAAAAAAAAAAAAATTAAGTACTTTTCAAATCAGAAGCAAGCAAGTCAACATTGTGGAATGCATTTATGTTGGGGGCATCATTGTTAATCAGAAGGAATGAACTTGATTTTTGTTACTCCCCCATCCATGTGACGTGGGGGCAAGTCTTTACTTCACTTATTATCAGTTTCCTCACCTGTAAAGTGGGAATAATCAAGGTCTGTTTTAAAATAAATAAACAGCTAAACATGAGATGATGTCTGGAAGGGTCCTGAGTACAGGAGCTTTGGTCGTCTTGGAGTTGTGGTATGCCCCCTTCTTGCATGTGGATGAGTCTTTTTCACCTTCCAGTAAGCCTCCGTGTGTTCAGCTGTCCCAAAGTTCTCAGAATGCTTCCCTGTTGGATTTTTATGGAGATGTCATTGCATAAGTATGATTGAAGCATGGATAACCACAAATGCAACTGGACAAAAAGAGTATGACCTAACGCTAATGAACTGAGTCAGGAAACCCAGCCAGGACGGTCTGATTCTTCTTGGCCTCCGTGCAGCACTCCTTCCTACTGGGTGTGGGCAGGACCCCTTCTGAAATGAGAGGCTTATGATCTATCTGACAGCGTAACCGACAGAATATCTTTATGGTCAGATCCAAGACAGAAAGATGGAGAAAGATTGGAATTACTATGGCCTGCCTTGGGAGGGAGTTATGAGGCAAAACTATGCTCCTGCCTGCAAACTAGCTTCCCATATGGGTACTGGTTTGAGTTCTGGCTGTTCTACTTCTGAACCAGCACCCCATTAATGTGCCTGGGAAAGCGGCAGAAGATGGCCCAAGTCCTTGGGACCCTGCTTCCCACATGGGAGACCTGGATGAAGCTCCTGACTGTTGGCTTCAGCCTGGCCCAAACCCTGCCATTGCAGTCATTTGAAGAGTGAACCAGAGGATGGCAGATGTCTCTCTCTCTCATCCTTCTTTTCTCTTTCTCTCTCTGTAAATCTGCCTTTCAAATAAATAAAATATTAAAAAAACTATACACTTAAAATCTAAGATGGTGTGGATTATTGTTAGACTCTACTTCACTGGCAAATTATTTCAAGTATTTTCTATAATCACTATTTCCCTAAACACACTTTTTAAAAAAAGATTTATTTATTTATTTATTTGAAAGTCAGAGTTACACAGAGAGAGGAAAGGCAGAGAGAGAGGTGTCTTCCATCTGCTGGTTCACTCCCCAGTTGGCCACAAAGGCCAGAGCTGGGCCAATCCAAAGCCAGGAGCCAGGAGCTTCTTCCAGGTCTCCCACAAAAGGGCAAGGGCCCAAGACTTGGGCCATTTTCTACTGCTTTCCCAGGCCATAGTAGAGAGCTGGATCAGAAGTGGAGCACCCGGTACTCAAACCAGTGCCCGTATGAGATGCTGGCACTGTAGCCAGTGTCCTCACTTGCTATGCCTCAGTGCTGGCCCCAAGAAACACACTTTTGAAAATAATTGTGTTATAATTTAAACACATGATTACTGTACCTATTGAATAAATAAACATGGACCTCTTGGAGTTATAATTAGCAGTACACATTTAGAAACTATCAGTATCTATTGTCAGGTGTTGAGTCCATTAGCCAGTGCTCATTTTAATTCTTAATTTTTGATTAGTAAACCTCTTCTTCTACCTGATTTGTCTTATTTTTAGCTAAATGGGTCATACAGCTCTCAACTACTATTTATGGAAATTAACATTAAAATACAAATCCAGGTCAAAACATATGTAAACTACGATTGTCCTACTTTGAGGTAAATTACCAACTCTGTCTTTAGTTAATGCAAGAGTTAAGTTTATTATTTGCAACAAACCAGTATTTGTTTTTCAGTGACAAATTGTGGCAATGCCTTCATCCAGGAAAAAGTGAGAGGAAAACATGTCATTACTTTGTATGTTTAAATCTTTTTCAGTGATAAATACTGTTTTTGAAAAAAAGAATTCTTGTAAACTTGAATCCTAATGCATGTCCACAAAGTTCATATTTTTTCCCAAATTTGTGAGTTTTATTTATTTATTTATTTATTTTTCGACAGGCAGAGTGGACAGTGAGAGAGAGAGACAGAGAGAAAGGTCTTCCTTTTGCCGTTGGTTCACCCTCCAATGGCAGCCTCGGACGGCGCGCTGTGGCCGGCGCACCGCGCTCATCCGATGGCAGGAGCCAGGTGCTAGGTGCTTTTTCCTGGTCTCCCATGGGGTGCAGGGCCCAAGCACTTGGGCCATCCTCCACTGCACTCCCCGGGCCACAGCAGAGAGCTGGCCTGGAAGAAGGGCAACCGGGACAGAATCCGGTGCCGCGACCGGGACTAGAACCCGGTGTGCCGGCGCCGCAAGGTAGAGGATTAGCCTGTTGAGCCACGGCGCTGGCCCAAACTTGTGAGTTTTACCTAGCTTTTAAATGACAAATTTAACACATGTAAATTGTGTATTTGACTATTTTATCTTAAATTGTAATTGTCTAGTTTAACTTAAATGTAATTGTAATTGTTTATTTTAACTTAAACTGTAAAATTTGGCTTGAGACATATATGAGAACACAAATATTTATTTATATCACACACAGTAAGCAACGTGTTGAGACATTAGGATTTACCAGCTACTGTTGTATTTGTAAACAAAGATAAATGCTGGGAAGAGGCTGTTTTTGACTCTCTAATGTTTTTAAAGAAACAATGGTTTGCTTTTGTGTATTATCCTCACAGTTTCCATTTATTTATTTATTTTAAAAGATTTACTTATTTACTTACTTTGAAAGTTAGAGTTATACAGAGACAGAGGGAGAGACAGAGATCTTCCATCTGCTGGTTCACTCTCCACATGACCACTACAGCCAGCACTGGGCCAGGCTGAAGCCAAGAGTCAGGACCTTCATGTGGGTCTCCCATGTGGGTAGCAAGGGCCCAAGGACTTGAGCTATTTTCTTCTGTTTTCCCAGGCACATTAGTGTGGAACTGGATTAGAAGCGGAGCAGCCAGAACTCAAACCAGTGCCCACTGGGATGCTGGTGTTGCAGGTGGTGGCTTTACTTGCTATGCCACAGTGCCGCCCCTACGCATATAGCTTCATAAGGAAATTCTACCAAAGAGCTATTCAATATAATTAAGTATTCACCTAAACTTTCCATGAAAAGCATATAAAGATCACATTTGAGGATGAGCTTTCACAGGCCATTAGCAGGCAACTGGATCAGAAGTGGAACAACTGGTACACAAACTGGTGCCCACATGCGATGCTAGCATCACAGGAGGTGGCATTACTCATTTAATGCTACAATACTGGCCCTGAAACAGCCAACAGTCTTGACTGTCGAGTAATATTTATTATATTTTTACTATTTTCTTTTTCTACTTAATACCATTGGTTGAACTTTATTCAACACAGAATTATTCATAGGTATTTAAATCCAACTGAAAATAGATCTCAATAAAAAATAAAGAGTGGGAATAAGAGAGGGAGGAGATGTACAGTTTGGCACACATTCCCATGGACTTACCCCTAAGGATAAAGTTAAAAACTTACCATGGAACTCCAAATCCCATTAAGCTAGGTGTACTAATGCCATCTTACATGTTAAAGGGATCATATTAAGTGTGTAATTGATCATATAGATAGGATTGTCAAAGAGATCACATAAATAAGACCAAGGGCTTTGGTAATAACAATAGATAGAATTAAAAAGGAAAGAATATTCCAACATGGGAAGCAGCGCACACAGCTGACTCATAGAATGACAAATGTCCTAAACAGCACTCTGACCTTAGAATCAGCCCTTAAAGCATTTGGATCTGGCTGAAAAGCCCATGAGAGCATTTCAGGCATAGAATGCCAAGACACTGTGGCAAAAAATTATCTACACGAAGGATCTCTGTGAATGAGATCCCAGTAGAAAGAAGGGGCTATCAAAGAAGGATGTATTTTTCTCTGACGGGAGGAAAGAACTTCCACTTTGCTTATGGCCCTGTCTAAATACTGATGGAATTTGTGGACTCAAAATGCTTCCATAGCCTTGGCAGCTCATGACAAAAGCCTCAGGTGATCACTGACATCATAAATAAGAGTGTCAATTGTAAAATCAACAACAGGAGTCACTGTGCACCTGTTCCCCATGTAGGACCTCTGTCCTTAATGAGTTGTACTATGAGAATTAGCTGTAAAACTTGTTTTCAAGCAATATTTTGTACTTTGTGTGTCTGTGTGGATGCAAATTGTGGTAATCTTTACTTAGTATAGAGTTGGTATTCTGTATATAAAGTTAATTAAAAATGAATCTTAATCAAGAATGGGATGGCAGAGGGAGTAGTAGGAGGGATGGGAGTAGGGGTGGGGTGGGCAGGTATCAGGGGAAGAACTGCTATATTCCTAAAGCTGTACCTATGAAATCTGTGTTCATTAAATAAAAGCTTTCTAAAAATAGTCTTGAAAATTTTTTTAAAATTTTGTTTATTTATTTATTTATTTGAAAGATAAAGTTACAGAAAGAGGGAGAGACAGAGAGCAAGGTTTTCCATCTGCTTGTTAGCTCCTCAAATTACCACAATGGCCGGTGGTAGATTCCACTCCAAAGCTATGAGCCAGGAGCTTCTTCTGAGTCTTCCACGTAGTGCACATGGCCCAAGCACTCGAGCCAGCCTCCACTGCTTTCCCAGGCCATAGCAGAAAGCTGGATAAGAAGAGGAAGAGCCAGGACATGAACTGGCACCCATATGGTAGAGGCCCAGCCTACTACGCCACAGCACTCCCCCACCCCAATCCTGAAAAGAAAAAGTTTTTAAGAATATATTTAGAGGCTGGTGCCGTGGCTCAATAGGCTAATCCCCTGCCTACAGTGCCAGCACACTGGGTTCTAGTTCCGGTCGGGGTGCCGGATTCTGTCCCAGTTGCTCCTCTTCCAGTCCAGCTCTCTGCTGTAGGCCGGGAGTGCAGTGGAGGATGGCCCAAGTCCTTGGGCCCTACACCCGCATGGGAGACCAGGAGGAAGCACCTGGCTCCTGGCTTCAGATTGGTGCGGTGCGCCGGCTGCAGCACGCCAGCCACAACAACCATTGCGGGGTGAACCAATGGCAAAGGAAGACCTTTCTCTCTGTCTCTCTCACTGTCCACTCTGCCTGTAAAAAAAAAAAAAAAAAGAAAGAATATATTTAGAGCTAAAAAAAAAAAAAAAAGATGTTGAGAGGGCAGGCTTTGGCCCTGTGCTAAGGCACAGCTTGTGAGATACATATTCCACATTGGGGTTCCTGGGCTTGAGTCCTGGCTCTGCTTCCAATCCAGCTTCCTGCTATCATGTTTTGCATCTGTCTCTCTCTTTCAAATACAAAAATAAGGGGCCGGCGCTGTGGCATAGTAGGCTAAGACTCCTCATATGGGCACTGGTTCGTGTCCCAGCTGCCCCTCTTCTGATCCAGTTCTCTGTTAATGGCCTGGGAAAGTGGTGGAAGATGGCCCAAGTGCTTGGACCTCTGCACCCTCGTGGGAAACCTGGAAAAAGCTCCTGGCTTCGGATTAGCCCAGCTCCAGCTGTTGTGGCCCTTTCGGGAGTGAGCCAGCAGATGGAAGACCATTCTCTCTGTCTCTCCCTCTCTCTGTATGTAACTCTACCTCTCAAATAAATAAATAAATAGAATCTTCAAATACAAAAATAAATTAAAATTTTCAAAAAATAAAAAAGGAAAAATTCCCTCTTTGTCTCCTTCATATTACTTCTCCTTTCCTTCTTTTTTGTAAACAATTTAGTCCAAAGCCATTAATAGGAATTTGCAAGATAGACTCCATAGCCGGGTAAGGAGTTGGGATTGGGGGACGATGTGCAAGGTGGGTGGGAGCAGTATGGGATTTCAAAACCTAAGTGCAGTGAAAAGGTCATAAGTGTAGGAAAGTGGCTGCTCCTGTGACCCCAAAGCCCAGTGGGATAGGAAGGTGTCCACATGGAAGAGGGAGCTGCAGTGATAAGAGCTTGGTTATTGAGTGGGACCAGTCAAGTAAGTAAATACGTGGTGCCTTCAAAAAGTTCATGCATATAATGGAAAAACTATCCATGGGTTTGCAAAAATTTTCAAATTTTTCCAAAAAATAAATAAACTTATCTCTTAATTCTATTTTCTATGAACTTTGTGAGATACGTTAAAGATAGTGGGAACCAGATATCTCACTGACAGAAAATGGACATGCAAATATGGAAAAGAAACAAAAATGAACCTAGTGGTATAGATTTGGAGTTAAGAGACATTGCTGTCATCTCATGGCTGTCAATATATAGACACACAGAAATATCAATGCAAGAGTATATTTGTTTTTTTTTTTTGCAAGAGTATATTTGTGTGTGTGTGTGTGTGTGTGTGTGTAGCCCCATAGCAATGAATCTATTGAGCACTGGATCTTGGATTCTAGATACAGTTCTCTAATATTTTCATGGAATTGATGATACAAGTCTTGGGTAGGGAAAGTGTAAAATAAACCTGGAATATAGTCGTGTGTGAAAAAGTTAGAAATTGCTTAGAGTTACAGGACATGTCAAAAGGACATAGAAGTCAACTTAAAGGAGCTATTGTTGCCCATTCTGGGCCAATCTGAGCATGAAAATAAGGAGAGTAATGGAACAGTATCTATTGAATAAAATACAAATCCATGAGTTCATACTGATTTAACAAGTAAATAAACTAACTGGAAGTTTGATGACTAGTAAAAATATTTTTTAAAAGTCCTATAGTGCCTCTGCACAAAATACTTATTACAAAGGGAAAAGTAACATTATAGAAGAGGAGATACCATTTTAAAGAAGTGATCAGCATGAACATAGGACAGAATGAAATCATTAACCAAATGATACTTTGAAATGAGAAGAATACAATATTACTTAATGCCATATTCCTGCTGTTCTGGCTATCTCTTGCTACTTAGCAAATCACCCAACTTCTGGTGGGAAACATAGCTCACAGATTTTGCGGGTCAAGATTTGCACAAGCAGCAGCAGAGAAGTTGTCTTTACTTTGTAGTGTCTGGAGCCTCAGCTCCTCAGAGGACTTTTCTTTCTAGGATAACTAAAACAGCCTCTTCTGGAGGCTTCTTATTCAATCTGGTGCCTGGGCTGGGATGACTCAAAAGATGGGCTTGTTTGGAGCCATTTACATGTAGCCTCCCCATGTGATCTGGTCTTCTCATAGCAGCATACCTGAGTTCTGAAAGGGAGCATTCCATGAGGTCATCTGCAGATGAAGTATTACAGAAGAAATACAGAGCAGCTACAAGGCTTCTTTCAACTTAGCTTTGTAAGCCACGCAGCATTACTTCTGCCTCATTTTCTTGGCTACAAGAGCATCACTAAGGCCCGTTCAAATTCAAAGAGAAGAAAATTAGACTTCACTCCTTGATGGAAGCATGGAAAAGTCACATTACAGAAGATCATATGGGACAGGAGTAAGACAATTGGCTATGAAATCTTTTACTATGCTTTCTTCCTTTCTAATGCTAAAAGTCTCTAAGAGAAGTCACTGCATGTGGCCCAGTATTTTTGCCTAACTGCTCAAATAATTCATTATTTCTCTTTTTATGTTTAAAACATTTTGTTTCAAAATAGGTTGAAATTTACAGAACAAAAACTGTGAGGTAGTAATACAAATAGTTTCCATATATCCCTCTTCCCATTTTCCCATCACATATTAGTATCTTTGTCACAATTAGTCAACCATGCCCAATATTCCCTATTTTTTTAAAATATTTATTTATTTACTTGGAGGTCAGAATTACACAGAGAGGCAGAGAGAGAAAGAGAGATCTTCCATCTGCTGGTTCACTCCCCAACTGGCTGCAACAGCTGGAGATGCACCGATCTAAAGCCAGGATCCAGGAGCTTCCTCCAGGCCTCCTATGTAGGCACAGGGGCCCAAGGACCCGGGCCATTCTCCACTGCTTTCCCAGGCCATAGCAGAGCGCTGGATCGGAAGAGGAGCAGCTGGGACTTGAACCAGTGCCCACATGGGATGCTAGCGCTGCAGGTGGTGGCTTTACCCACTATGCCATAGCACTGGCCCCTGATATTCCCTATTTTTTAAATCCAAACTCTTTTTATCCTTCCTGGCCTTCTTAGCCTATATAATCAACATTCAGTATTTAAGTTGAGGTTTGTTTTGTTTTTAATTTTAGCTCCTACATATAAGGGAGAACATGTGATATTTATCTTTCTGTGTCTGGTTTATTTAACTCAATATGATATCCTCTTATTCCATCCATTTTGCTGCAAATTAGGAGATTTCTTTTAAGATTTATTATTTGAAAAGCAGAGTTAAGAGATTGAGGGAGGGAGGGAGGAAGAGAGAGAGAGAATCTTCTATCTACTGTTCACTTGTTACAGCTGGGCTGATCTGAAGCCAGGAGCTTCTTCCAGGTCTCCCACATGGGTGCAGGGGCCCAAGGACTTGGCCCATCTTCCGCTGCTTTCCCAGGGTTATTATCAGGGAACTGGGTCAGAGATGGAATAACTGGGACCTGAACCAGTGTCTATATGGGATGCCAGCACTCCAGGCGGTGGCTTTATTCACTTACAACAGTGCCGGCCCCCACGGGATTTCTTTTTATAGCTGAATAGTAGTAGTGTATTGTATGTATGTATACATACATTTTATTCATCTACTCATGATGAGGGACAACTTAGTTGATTTCACATTTGGCTACTGTGAACAGTGCTGCTATAAACATGGTGGATTAGGTATCTTTTTGATACAATGAGTTTCTATCTTTTGGGTATATACCCAGTAGTGGGGTTGCTGAATCATATGGCAATTCCACTTCCAGTTTTTTAAGATATTTCCACAGTGCTTTCTACACTGCACTAATTTATATTTCCAAACACACTATGTAAGAGTTCCCCTTTCTCCACATCCTCACCAGCATGTTACTCTTTTTAATAGCTGTTCTGACAGAATTGAGATATCTCCTTGTAGCTTTGATTTGCATTTCCTAGATGACTAGTGATATTGAGCATTTTTTTAAAAAAAGATTTATTTATTTGAAAGGTAGAACTACAGAAAGGGAAAGGCAGAGGCACAGAGAGGGAAGTCTTCATCCGCTGGTTCCATCCCCAAATGGCCACAATGGCAAGGGCTGGGCCAGATCAAAGCCAGGAGCCAGCAGATTCATTTGGGTCTTCCATGTGGGTTCAGGAGCCCATGCACTTGGTCATCTTTCACTGCTTTCCCAGGTGCATTAACAAGGAGATTGATTGGAAGTGGGGCAACTGGGACTTGAATCGGCACCCATATTGGATGCTGGTGCTGCAGGTGGCAGCTTAACCCACCATGCCACAGTGCCAACTCTAAGCTTTTTTTCTTGTATTTGTTGGCCATTTGCATTTTTTGAGAACTGTCTATTCAGATCCTTTGCCCATTTCAAGTGGATTGGTCATTTTATTGTCACTGAGTTTTCTATTTCTGATATATTCTAGATATTAATCCTTTGTCAGCTAACTAGCAAATATTTTCTTCCATCCTATCTAGTGAAGTCTCTTCATTTTGCTTCCTCTGCTGGGCAGAAGCTTCTGTGTCTGACATAATTCCATTTGTCGAGTTTTGCTTTCATTTGCTATGTTCTCAGGGTTTTAACCAAGATATGGTCACCTATACCACTGTCTTGAATTGTTTCCCCTATGATTTCTTCTAGCAATTTTAGTTTCCAGTTTGACATTTAGGTGTTTGAACCATTTTGAGTTCATTTTTGTATATGGTAAGAGGTAGGGATATAATGTCATTCTTCTATATTTATTTTTTTAAAGATTATTTGAAAGTCAGAGTTACACACAGAGAGAGAAGAGGCAGACAGAGAGAGGTCTTCCATCAGATGGTTCACTCCCCAATTTGCTGGAGTGGCACCAATCTGAATCCAGGAACCAGGAGCTTCTTTCTGGTCTTCCATGCAGGTGCAGGGTCCCAAGGACTTGGGTCATCTTGTACTGCTTTCCCAGGCCGTAGCAGAGAACTGGATCGGAAGTGGAGCAGCCAGGACTCGAACCGGCACCCATATGGGATGCTGGTGCTTCAGGCCAGGGCATTAACCCACTGCACCACAGCCCAGCCCCCATTCTTCTACATTTATACATATATCCAGTTTTACTAGCACCATTTATTGAAAAGACTATCCTCTTGCCAATGCTTGTTCCTAGCACCTTTGTCAAAAATCAGTACATGGATTAATTTCTGGGCTCTCCATTCTGTTCCATTGATCTATGTGATGATCTTGATGTTAGTACATGCTGTTTTAAATACTATGGCTTTGTAGTATGCTTTGAAATAAAGTATTATCATGTCTCCAGCTTGATTTTTCCCCCCAACTCAGGAACCAGGAACTTCCTCTGGGTCTCCCACATGGGTGCAGGGGCCCAAGCATTTGGGTCATCTTCTACTACTTTCCCCAGGCCATTACCAGAGAACTGAATCGGAAGCAGAGCAAACCAGTGCCCATACGGGATGCTGGTGCTGCAGGCAGTGGCTTTACCCACTATGCTACAGAGCCAGCCCCTCTCCTTTCCAATTTTGATGCCTTTTATTTCTTTTTTATTTGCTATTATTAGCACTTCTAATACTATACTGAGTGAAATTGGAAATCTTTGTCTGGTTACAGGTCTAAGGAGAAATGCATTCAGTTTTTCCCTGTTCAGTATGATATTGGCTATTGGTTCATCATATATAGCCTTTATAATGTTGAATTACATTCCTTCTATACCAAATTTATTCAGAATATTAACATGAAGCGATATTGAATCTTATCAATTGTTTTCTCCACATATATGGAGGTGATCATATGGTTTTTATTCTTCACCCTGTTGATGTGCTTTATGAAGTTGATTAATCCTTGAATGCTAAACCACCTTTGCAACTCTGGGATGAATCACATTTGATAGTGATGTATGATTTTTTTGATGTAGTATTAGATTTGGTTTGCTAACAGACAATAGGAGAAAAACATCATTACATATTCAGGAAAACTAGTTAGAGTAACAGCAGACTTCTCAGCAGAAAACCCTACATACCAAAAGAGTAGTTTGACATACTCAAAGTCATGCAGGTAGGGTCTTCCCTAGGTCTTGGAATGTGTATGTTCTGATGACTCTTGGGAAATATAGTACTAATAGTCACAGTCTCAGGCTGCAGAATACAGTGGATTTCTTAGCCAGATGTCATAGGGTGGGTGTCAGTTATTTCAGGAAAAACAGACTGGCAATCACCATCTGAAGCAGATGAATGCAGGTAGGGCCTTCTAGATCTGAGGTATGACTGATTCCAGGGGTTATAAACCAGCAACAGTCCCAGAGCTGCAGGGTACAGAAGGGAGTGCCTCTAGTTTCCACAGGACATGCAAGGGTGATGCTGGGGCTTGTTCTCTGGGGCCCCAGCAGCCCATGGTTAGAGTTGCAGAAGAGGTTACCTCAGGTCTGTAATTGGTATGGGCTACTGCTGGGAACTAGCTCTAAAGAGCCACAAGGAATCTCCCTACTGAGTATAGCTCCAGGGCTTGTGCCCATAGCTCCCCTGGATGCAGGATTCACTGGGGCATGCTCTCTTCCTTGGAAAGTGCCCTTGCTGTCTTCCAGAGCTTCTTGTAGCAAAGGAGCTGCTTGTTTCCTCCTAAGATAGGGTGGAGGTTAGCAGCTTCTCAGCAGCAACATGGGTCCGCCACTTTGGGAGCAGAGGGATGCAGTGTGGGCTCCCTCTTTGAAGCAAACTCGTCACTCTGCCCTCGGTCAGTTCCCTAGATTTGATTTAAAGTCAGTGAGGACTGTGGAATTCTCCCATAGTTAGGGCTGTTCCTTTGTGGCAGTGGCAGGAGTCATGGTGCTTTCTTCCTACCTGTTCTTGGCGAGATGGTGTCCCTGGCAGTGATGGCAGCAGACCACATGCTTTACTCCTCTATCTCTGTGGACCTTCAGAATCTCTGTGCCATTTGCAATTTTTGCCACTTCTTTACTTGAATGTTCCCTCAGCCAGTCTCCTCAGTTTTTTTTTTTTTTTTTTGACAGAGTTAGACAGTGAGAGAGAGACAGAGAGAAAGATCTTCCTTCCATTAGTTCACCCCCCAAATGGCCGCTACGGCTGGAACTACGCCAATCCGAAGCCAGGAGCCAGGTGCCTCCTCCTGGTCTCCCATGCGGGTGCAGGGGCCCAAGCACTTGGGCCATCCTCCACTGCCCTCCCGGGCCACAGCAGAGAGCTGGACAGGAAGAGGAGCAACTGGGACTAGAACCCAGCACCCATATGGGATGCCGGCACCATAGGTGGAGGATTAACCTAGTGAGCCATGGTGCCGGCCCTCCTCAGTTCTAATGCAGACCAGTTTTCCTGGCAGAATGGTATTATCTGGCTTGGGGAGCCAGGATAGGAGTGGGCAGGTAGAGGTAGCAGGCAGTGGCAGTGGCAGACTGTTGTCTTTCTCTCTGCTGGTTTTCAGTGTCTCTGTGCCATATGCAGTTCTGATCACTTCTTTATGAAGTGTTCCTTCAGCTGTTCTCCTCAGTTCTAATATTTTACATATAGGAACCTTTTCCTGTGAAGATGGTGTCACTCAGCTGGGGTGTTAGGGTAGGAGCAGTGGCAGCCTCCTGTTTCTCCTTTCAAAGCATCCTTAATAAAGTATAATATATATTGTATGTCAATTTTAAGTGTACAATGTAATGATTTCCAGTAAGTTTACATAGCTGTGCAACTATTATAATCCAATATAGGGTCATTTTCATCACCCCCAAATTATCCTCATGTCCATTTGAAATCAATCCTTCCCTATTCTTACTCCCAGTTCCAGGCAACCACTGACCTCCTTTCTATCTCTACAGATTTGCCCTTCGTGGACATTTCACATAAATGATATGATATACTATGTAGTATTTTACATCTGGCTTCTTTCACATGTGGGAAATTGAACTTATCTAACATTACTGAAGAATGCTGAAGCCTGCAACTAATTATGTGGTATTAAATGCAATGCAGAGGCAACTATAGAAAGTATTAGTAAAGAATCATGAAGAACAGATCAAAGTATACCTGACAAATCACAAAAATCAAGACATCACAGTTAGCCTGCTGAAGAATTATCAAAAGATGTCAGAGAAAACTCAGTATAAATACTGACACAAATTGAAAAACTGCTTGTTTATTAAATTAGGATAATATATAATGACTGTATCTTTAATTCCAGATAAAGCTAAAATCCTCTAGCTTTGTAGCCACTTGTAGGAAACCTACATGCATTTTGCTTTTTGTTCAATAATGAAATTATTGTAATTCTGTCCAATTATTTTTGTTCAATATTAGCAACTATTTTGTTCAATATACTATTTTTGTTCAATAATGAAATTATTATTTTATTCCATACTTATGAACTGGCACATTCCATTGCTCTCAATTCCTCTTCCCCTCTACATATTTAGTATTCTGTTTCTGAGGTTCATGTATGTTATACCATGTTTCAGTAGTTTGTTTTTTGTTGCTGAACAGTACTTCATTGTATAGTATACATTTGATTCTCATTAGTCCTACAAGTCATATTTAAAAACCTGTGAACACTGAGTTATTAAATACTGAATCATTGCTTCTAGGAGAACTACAAGGTTATGTTACTACAAAATATTACATTTTCATCAACCCATCAATATATAAATACATAATCGTGTTTTATTTGTGTTTCTGTTTAAAAGCATCTTGTTTATTTTACTGATTAATTAATATTGAGCTCAACCAATGGCACTGTACTGTGCACCTGAATGAAACTTCAAAACATTCATTTTCTTTGTAAGGCACATCATGATCTACTTGTCCTTACAGCACTACACAACATTTCACTGTGATGCTTAGATGCCATTTTAGATAATAAAATCTCCTACAAAAATGCAAAAAAATGTGGCACTAAGTAGACTGCAAAAAGGACAGTTGTTTACAGTATAAGAGCTGAAACAAGGTAGAACATTGCTGCAACCTCAGGTGGGAACACGTGTTGGGTGACTAAAATTTTTTGTCACTTTATACATGTGTATGTCTACAAATGACAGGGAAGAAGCATTATTGGTTTGGAGTTACAAATAAATGTTAGCAAGTAGGCAAACCTGGAAACTGCAAATGAGAATAGCTTATCCTATATTGTATCCATTCATCAATTGGTAGACATTCTGGTTGTTTCTACTTTTTGGGCTATTAACAATAATGCAGCTATGACTATCTGCTTAATAGTGTTTGTGTAGATACAATTTTTCTTGGGTGGATATTTAGTAGTGGAGTTGCTGTGCCACCTGTATGTTCGTATCTTTTAAAAACAGCCACACTGTATCCCAATTTTTTTTTTTAATGTTTATTTTCATCTATTTGAAAGAGCAAGCAAGAAAGAATAAGAGAGATGTTCCATTCATTGGTTCACTTTGCACACAGCCCTAACAGCCACAGCTGGGCCAGGCTAAAGCTGAAGATCCCACATGGGTGGAGGGGGCTGCCTCTCATGATGCATTAGCAGAAAGCTGGATAGGAAGCAGATTAGCCAGGACTCCAAATAGCACTTTCATATGGGATGTTGGTGTCGCAAACAATTGCTTAGCCCACTCTACCACAATACCCACTCACTAAGTGATTGTTTATACTCTTACCAGCAATAGCTTAGGGTTCCAGTTTCTCCACATTTTTGCCAACACTGTTGCCTTTTTAATTATAGCCACTCTAGTGGGTGTAAAATTGTGGTTTTATTTTTCCCTAAGGACTAATGATTGTATCTTCCCATATGCTTATTAGTCATTGATACATACTTTAAAAATGTTTTATTAAAATATTTTACTCACTCTTAAGCTGGATTGTCTACTACTGGGTGGATTCTTAATGCATCTTAGATACAATTCCTTTATCAGAAATATGATTTACAAATATTTTATCTATAGTTTTATCTTCATTTTTTAATGGTGTCTTATGAAATACAAGTTTTAAACTTTGATTAAGTCCAGTTTATATATATATATATATATATTTTTTTTTTTCCTCTTCTGGATTGAATTTTTTTTTGACAGGCAGAGTTAGTGAGAGAGAGAGACAGAGAAAGGTCTTCCTTCCGTTGGTTCATCCCCCAAATGGCCACTACGGCCGGTGCTGTGTTGATCCAAAGCCAGGAGCCAGGTGCTTCCTCCTGGTCTCCCAAGCGGGTGCAGGGCCCAAAGATACTGGCCATCCTCCACTGCCTTCCTGGGCCTCAGCAAAGAGCTGGACTGGAAGAGGAGCAACCGGGACAGAACTGGTGCCCCAACCAGGACTAGAACCTGGAGTGCCTGCACCGCAGGCGGAATTAGCCTAGTGAGCCATGGTGCCAGCCCTGGATTGAATTTTGGTGTTGTAGCTAAGAATTCATTGTCTAACACAAGGTCATGAGGACTTTCTTTTGGAAAGAAATTGTATAGTTTATCATTTAAACCATAATGGTTTTCATAGGAAAATTATATTGACCATTTTTTAAAGATTTATTTTATTTATTTGAAAAACAGAGTTACAGAGATAGGTGGAGACAGAGAGAGGTCGTCCATCTGCTGGTTCACTCCCTAGATGGCCGAAACGGCTGGAGCTGCGCCAATCCAAAGCCAGGAGCCAGGAACCAGGAGCTTCTTCTGGGTCTCCCAGGCGGGCCATCTTCTACTGCTTTCCCAGGCCATCGGAAGAGGAGCAGTTGGGACTTGAACTGGTGCCCACATGGAATGCCGGCACTTCAGCCAGGGCCTTAACCTGCTGCGCCATAGTGCCAGCCCCTATATTGACTATTATTGAGCAAACCTAGATTATGATGTACCAGTCAAGAGGTAGACTTCCCATTTAATTTACCTTCAGGAAAATACATTTTAAAATTTTGTTTATAGGGGCAAGTGCTGTGGCATAGTGGGTTAAGCCTCTACAATCCCATATGGGCACCATTTCAAGTCCCATTGTGCTCCACTTCCCATCCAGCTCCCTGTTAATGGCCTGAGAGGGCAGCATTGGATAGCTTAAGTGCTTGGGCCCTGCACCAACTTGGGAGACCCAGAAGAAGTTCCTGGCTTCACATCAGCCCAGCTCTGGCCTTTGCAGCTGTTTGGGGAACGAACCAGCAGATGGAAGAAGACATTTGTTTCTGTCTCTCCCTCTTTCTGTCTATAACTCTACCTCTCAAACAAAATCTTAAAAAAATTTTGCTTATAAATATATGTTCCTTAGAGGACTTCTGTTAAGTATTTTGCCTGTCTTCTACCACCTGCTATTTTCTCCATAATCTTTATATCTTTCATTTTTTCACTTTTTCTTATTTCTAATCTGAATGTCCCTAACTGCGCCTTTGGTCATTTTTAATATTCCTGTGCTTCTTATAAGTTAGTCTTTATGTTTTAAAATGGTTTTACTATTTTGTTGCTATCGAATGCTTACTGGTTCACCTTTCCCACCATCTATCTGTCCTTCCTATTATCTGGCTATTTCTTCCCTGGGTTCTTTTACTTCAGCTGTATATTTTCCCTTCCCAGATTCAATGGAAGCATTATATTTCTAAAAGTTAGTGTTGGGATCTTGGGTTGTCATTCTCTTGCTGAGTCAACCTTTTCCTGTTGAGTTTCTTTATCCTTCAGGAAATTTTATGAACTTTTTCATGTTTTTTGTAATATTTTTGACTGTTTTCTTATAGTACCTTAGCTATGAATTCTTAAAGAGCACAGATGAGGGTAATCTTTAAGCTTTTCTGTATAAAGAAGGCTGTTCACAAAAGACATCCCTAATGAAGTCACATCTGAGCAGACCTGAAACAAATGAGGTAGCAAGTCAGAAATTCCAGGCCTTCTAGGAGAGGGAACAGCAAGCAAGAGTAAGTAGAATGCTTGCCAAGTTTGAAGACTAGTACTGGACCAACCTGGCTAGAGCAGAGTGATGAAGATGAGGGAACAGAAGATACACTCAGTACACAGAATGGGGAAGGAATACAATTCCCATAGGGACTTAACAGGAACTGAGAGGATTTCAGCTTTTACTCATCCAATGGGATGCCACTGCAAGATTCTGAGCAGAGGACTGACATAATCTGACATAAACTTTCAAACAATCACTCTGAATGCTTTGTTGAGAACTGACTGAAAGTGGTAAGAGCTGAAATGAGACTGGTTAGGAGGCTATTGCAATAATCCAGGTGAGAAATAATGGACACCTGGCCAACAGCTGTAGCAAGTGAGAGGAGAATGGATTTATAAAATGTATGAAGATGAAGAAATTTGAGATCCTCAAACATTCAATGTCAGATGTGAGGAAAAAGAGGGAGCTCGCCGGCGCCGTGGCTCATCAGGCTAATCCTCCACCTTGCGGCGCCGGCACACCGGGTTCTAGTCCCGGTCGGGGCGCCGGATTCTGTCCCGGTTGCCCCTCTTCCAGGCCAGCCCTCTGCTGTGGCCCAGGAGTGCAGTGGAGGATGGCCCAGGTGCTTGGGCCCTGCACCCCATTGGAGACCAGGAAAAAGCACCTGGCTCCTGGCTCCTGCCATCGGACGATCGCGGTGCGCCGGCCGCAGCGCGCCGGCCGCGGCGGCCATTGGAGGGTGAACCAACGGCAAAAAGGAAGACCTTTCTCTCTGTCTCTCTCTCTCACTGTCCACTCTGCCTGTAAAAAAAAAAAAAATAAAAAAAAAAAAAAAAAAAAGAGGGAGCTCAAGAATAACTCCAAAGTTTCTTAACTGACCAATGATAAGGATATAGTTGTCATCAACTGACTTGAGAAAGACTGCTAGAGGAGTAAGTTTGAGGGTCAAGATCAGGAATTCAGTTTTCAACTTCAAGTTCGAAATGCCTGTTATGTTACTTAGTGCAAAAGTACAAAAGACAAGTGATTATACCTACAAGTCTGGAATTCACGGCAGGAATTTGGAGATATATGTTTAGGAGTAATAAGTACATATATAATATTTAAAGCAACAATTCTATAACTGAATGAGTAACAGAAGCTACTTAATCTAAGGAATCACTTTTTTTTTTAACAGGCAGAGTTAAGACAGAGAGACAGAGAGAGAAAGGTCTTCCTTCCGTTGGTTCACCCCCAAAATGGCCGCTACGGCCAGTGCTGTGCTGATCTGAAGCCAGGAGCCGGGTGCTTCCTCCTGGTCTCCCAGGCGGGTGCAGGGCCCAAACACTTGGGCCATCCCCCACTGCTTTCCCAGGCCACAGCAGAGAGCTGGAATGGAAGAGGAGCAACCGGGACAGAATCCGGCGCTCCAAGTGGGACTAGAACCCAGGGTGCCGGCGCCACAAGCGGAGGATTAGCCTAGTGAGCCGCGGCACCCACCAGGAATCACTTTTAATTAAGATATCTAATGTTTGAGCCCTGTACTTTCAATGGTCTGTCACTATACAGACAGCTGCTATGTACTGAGCACTTACTTTGTGAATGAGCAGAGTAATACATTGTTACCCAGTCATCACCACAATCTTGTAAGACATGGACTACTAGTTCACATTTCAGAGAGATGGAAAAGAAGCCCAAACAAGTGAAGGAACTTGACTAAAGTAGCAGTCATGATTAAAACCCAAGTCTTGGGGTCAGCACTGTGGTGTAGTGGGTAAAGCCGTCACCTACATACAGTGCTGGCATGCCATATGGGCCCTGCTTTGAGTCCCAGCTGTTCCACTTCCAGTCCAGCTTTTTGCTGTGGCCTGGGAAGGCAGTAGATGGCCCAAGTCCTTGGATCCCTGCACCTGCATGGGAGACCTGGAAGAAGCTCCTGGTTCCTGGCTTCAGACTGGCCCAGCTCTGGACATTGTGGCCATATGGGAGTGAACCAGCAGATGGAGGACCTCTCTCTCTTTTGGCCCCTGCCTCTCTGTAACTCTGTCTTTCAAATAAAATAAATAAATCTTTAAAACACACACACACACACAAGTCTCATTACAGCACCTGGACTTTGAATTTCCATATTGTGTTGCCTAGTCACTTTACCTTAAAATTCAGTTTTAATCTGCTCAAGGCTCCAGAAATCTTGAGATAAGACAGCATATGGTTAAAGCAACCTACCAGAAACCAATGAGCCAAGGAAATTGGAAGTAACAGCTTTCATTAGCATAAAGGCACTGATAGATATTCTTGTTCAAACTTTGTCATTCCTATAATCTGTTCTAAGAAGCAATGGGCAGTGGGACTAATGTATTTTTGGACTATTAACTAGCACAGAGGCTCTGAAAAGCTAATTATTCTCCCAGCAAATAAATGATTAGACCCATGTAAAGGTGTGCCCTGCAAGCAAGGAAGGAAAATGGGTCAAGCAGTCACTGATAGAAATTTTAGTTTCAACAGTTTTAGGTGTAGGGAGAGATTAATGTTGGCTGCTTTTCATTATGATAAAGGATTGGTTCCTACTTCCCTTACATTTAATGAGAATATAAAGGATGTATTTTAAAAGATCCCCTTCTAGAATTAATTTGCCATTGCAAATTGTTTGAGATCAGTGTTTCAAGTTAGGAGAAATCCTACTAACCTGGTAATAGAAGACTTAAAAAAAAATGTTGGGGCCAACCACATGGGTACTGGTTCTAGTTCCGGCTGCTCTTCTTCCGATCCAGCTCTCTGCTATGGCCTGGGAGAGCAGTACAAGACAGCCCAAGTCTTTGGGCCCCTGCACCCATGTGGGAGACCCAGAAGAAGCTCCTGTCTCCTGATCTTTGCAGCTCTGGCCGCTGTGGTCATCTGGGGAGTGGGCCAGCAGATGGAAGACCTCTCTCTCTCTCTCTCTCTACCTCTCTCTGTAACTGTCTTTCAAATAAATAAAGTAAATCTTTTTTTCAAAAAAAACTGTTATTTTTCAATTTTAAGATTATTTATTTATTTGAGAGGTAGAGTTACAGATAGAGAGGGAGAGACAGAGAGAGGGGTATTCCATCCACTGGTTCACTCTTCAAATGGCCAAAACAGCCAGAGCCAGGCCTGTCTGAAGCCAGGAGCTGGGAGCTTCTTCAGGGTCTCCCAAGCAGGTGCCAAGGCTCAATTACTTGGGCCATCTTCCACTGCTTTCCCAGGCCATTAGAAGAGCTGGATCAGAAGAGAAGCAGCCGGGAAATGAACTGGCACCCATATGGGATGCCAGCACCACAGGTGGAGGCTTAGCCTACTATGCCAAAGCACTGGCCCAGTAATAGAAGACCCAATTTAAGATACTAACTATCCTCAGATTTTTCTTCACTTGCAAAAGAGGAACCATCTCCTCACAGTTCATACAGTATTATATACAGGGTGGGCAATGGTTCCCAAACACAAACCAAACTGAGACATTCTATTACTTGTAGTTCACACAAATCCCAAACAATTCCTACTGTGTTGTGGGGTCATGTGGAAAATAACTCAGTCAAATCTTCCTTCTCATGGTAAACGTCCATGTTCTTCCACTTCCACTTGGCTGTTTCAGATGACAATGAAAATCCTATGGTTCAGCTCTGGGGTGTTCATAAAGCTCTACCTTGCCCAGCTTCACTAACTTCCATTTAACTCTATCGCAGTGATAATATGCCTATGCTGAATGAGCCACCACTTTGGGTGTTTTGCTAAAAGATGCAACAGATTTTACTATTAATTAATTACTATTGGTCCTAACATCTATACTGGATGTGAATGGAAGATAGTAATTTTTCCTGACAATTTATAAGCATTTAGCTCAAGTCCTGATGAAAGTATGCACTCAATACTTATAAAAATATCATTTCTTCCTCTTCCTGTTAGGAAGCTTATTTCAGCCCACATATGCATATCTATCTTTCCTTTCATTCAGTCCTCATTTTTTGACTACTCATTTTGGTATTTATTTGTATTGCTCTTTAACAATTTGTAAATGCTTAAATTGAACATCTTGTCTTTCCCAAGTGTAAACTCTTTAAAGAGGTTAAGACTTATATACTTTATCTACTGGTACTGGACACATGAGTGGTGTAAAAGAAGTATCTCACATTGTCATTAGATTCTCCTGGTTACAAGAAACAACGGCTATAATTCCAAGTAATGCAGGAGACTACTGAAAAAGAATCCAAACAAAGCCAAACAACCCAGAGGAAAAGCAGGACCTGTAGCAGAATCAGACTACTGCATATTTAATTTCTCACAACTCCAGTGGGTGAAATTAGAGGTTGAAACCAGACTCAAACTGGAGTACTCAAGTTACTCTACCAGTTACTCAGAGGTAAGAGAATCTGAGAGCATGAATTAGCCAGCAGCAATAGCCAGGTAAGCAACTAGGCAAAAACCTAAGAGCAAAATGACATGTGAAGTGCTACCCATTAGGAGTCTAACTGGCTGCTCACCTTTAGACAAGTCTTCATATTCATGGTGTGAGGGGGTCCTACTTCATCTCAACATCCTCCCACCCATATCAATACTGAGGTGTAATTTACAAACAAGTAAATACATACACCAAAACTATTCTCTTTGGTGTACAATTCCATGAATTTTGACAGATGCATATATTGTGTAACCTATATCATAATTAAAACAGAATAGTTCTATCACCTACCCTCAAATTCCTTAAGCTCCTTTATAGTCAATTCTTTCCTCTTACCAGGCAATCAGGGCATTTTCTTTCCCTATGGTTTTGCCGTTTCCTGAATGTCATATAAATGAAATCTTACGTATGTAGGCTTTCCAATTTTGCATCTTTCATTTGCAATAATGCATTTGAGACTTACTTGTGTGTAAGAGTTGACTGTTCCTTTTGTTGCTGAGTAGATTCCATTGTATATACAGATCACCATTTGCTTATCCACTCATCAATTAAAGGGTCCTTGGCAATTATAAAACTTGTGTCCAGGTCTTTGTGTGAACAAGTTTTCATTTGCCTCAGGTAAATATTTAGTAGTGGGATTCCTGGATTATGTAGTGAGTGTATATATTATTTTGTATGAAACTGCCAAACCATTTTCCCAAGTGTTTGTATCAGTTGGCATCCCCACCAACAATGTCTGTGGGTTTTAGCTGCTTAGCAGCATTTGGAAATATTTTTATTTTAACCAAGTAGTGGTCTTCACTGTGGTTTTAATTTCCATTCCCCAATGATTATGATGTTCTGTAATGTTTTATGTGCTGAAATTTTGTGTGTCTGAAATTCATGTATCTTCTTTGTTGAAGTGATCATTCAGTTATGCCCACATTTTAAAAGTGGGTGTTCTTAATGAGTTGTAAGAGTTCTTAATACAATCTAGATACAACACATCCCAGATTTTATGTTTTACAAATATTTTCTTCTGGTATCTTGCTTGGCTTTCATTTTCTCAGCAGCATCATCCAAAGAGGAGATGCTTTTATAAATGTAAAATTTCCTTCTTTTAGTGATTGAGTTTTGTGGTGTATCTCCTTTATTTATGGTTTTTTTTTTTTTTTTTAAACTTGCTTACTTGGGGAACAGCGCTATGGCACAGTGGGTAAAACTGCCGCCTGCAGTGCCAGCATCCCAGGTGAGCACCAGTTCGAGTCCCGGCTACTCCACTTCTGATCCAGCTCTCTGCTATGGCCTCGGAAAGCAGAAGATGGCCCAGTCCTTAGGCTCCTGCCCCCGCATAGCAGACCCCAAAGAAACTCCTGGCTGCTGGCTTCGGATTGGCTTAACTCTGGACATTATGGCCAACTGAGGAGTGAACCAGCGGATAGAAGACCTCTCTCTCTCTCTCTGCCTCTCCTCTCTATGTAACTCTTTCAAATAAATAAAAATCTTTAAGAAAAAAAAAAAACTTGTTTACTTGAGAGAGAGAGAGAGAGAGAGAGAGAGAATGAGAATCTTTGATCTGTTGTTTCACTCCCTAGGTGCTTGTAATGGCCAGGGCTGGGCCATGCTGAAGCCAGGAGCCAGTAGCCTCACCTGAGTCTTCTATGTGGTTGGTAGGGGCCCAAACACTGTGCCATCTTCCACTGCTTCTCCCTGGCCATTAGCAGGGTGCTGGCTTGGAAGTGGAGCAGCTGGGACTCGAACCAGCACCCATATGGGATGCCAGTGTTGAAGGCTACGGCTTTACCCATGATGCCACAACACTGGTACCAGTGTTGAATCTAAGAAATATTTTCCTCTAATCCAAGAGCACAAAGATTTTCCCTTGTTTTCTTCCATAAGTTTTATAATTTTACATTTAGATTTATGATCCACTTTTGAGTTATTCTGCCTATGAACTGATGGACTGAAGTGTTCTGTTGTTTTTTACAAAATGATGTCCAACTTTTTGACTGGCAAGTATGTTTTCCACAATACGTGGTATATAATAGTATATAACAGTCCAGAAAATATTACAAATGCTCTTCAGCCTAATATCATCAGTAACACAGCTGTGGTTGGGAAGGTTGAGCTTATCATTCATTGCAGCAAAGGAGAATACACACTCTAAAACATGTGCATCTCAGAAAGAGGGTGTTAAAGGGACTTAAGAATTAAGTTTGTGTTGTGATTTTGTAGAAGGTTTAAGGAAGTGGAACTTTGCTTTATGCTCTAAACCAGATACTGAAAGGAAGCAGAGGTAATTCTATAATTGGTTGTTTTAATCTTATCTCAAGAGAAAAGATTAGAATGAGGCTTAAGTTGAAACTGATAAAGAAGCAATAGCTGCTTATGTAAGTTTGTTTTCTTTCTGTATTTTCCATTTGGCAGCTTGGAAAACATTAACATTTTTGTCTATTTCCTACCATAATTATAGAGTGTTCTTATGTTCATTTCTATCAATCAAGATCACGGAGTGGCCTTATCTGATACCGATGATGTTCTCTCAAATTGCTTTTGGACTACCAAGGCCTTGCTGTGCCAAGCCAGCTCCTAGCCACACCAAGACATGATTGCTAACACTAGGCCACCTACTAGATTTCACTGTTTTTCTCAGAACACAGTAGTTAAGAACTTGTGATTGGGGTTTGTGTTAGGGAACAGTGAAAAGTTGGCATCCCATATGGACATCACTTCATGTCCAGGCTGCTCCACTTCTGATCCCTGCTAATGGCCTGGGAAAAGCAGCAGAAGATGGCACAAGTGTTTAGGTTCCTGCCACTCATGTGTGAGACCCAGATGAAGATCCTGGATCTGCTCTGGCCATTGCAGCCATCTGGAGAATGAATTTGCTGGTGGAAGCTCTCTCTCTCTCTCTGTAATTTTTCCAACAGATAAATTATAAAAAAGAAAAAGAACTTGTGATTTAGATTCAGACAAAACCGTGTTTGACTCCAGGGTCTGCTCTTCACTAATTGTGGGACCTGACATAAGTTATGTAACTTCTCTGTGCCTCAGTTTCCCCGTACAGAGATTAACAGTGGTTGCTTCATTTGGACTGCTGATATAGAAATGAGATGATACAGGATAAGAGCATGTGTCAAGTAAATCTTAGGTATGATTACATCACAAGAAAAATTAAAAAGGATATTAGGGCAGAGAAAGGAAAGCCAATAATAATTTAGGTAATTGTGCCAGGAAAGGCAAAGAGCAGTCATAAAGTGGGCAAAAGGGCAAGTGTTCGGTGCAAAAGGACACCACTTGGGATGCCCGCATGTCAACTATATTGCCTGGGTTCAAAAACCCGTTCTGCTCTGATTCCAGCTTCCTGCTAATGCACACTCTGGGAGCCAAAAGGTGATTATTCAAGTAGTTAGGTTCTATGCCACCCACACAAGGGGCCTGGATTAAGTTCTTGGCTCCTGGCTTCCACCTGGCCCAGCCCCAGCTGTTGCAGGTATTTGGGGAGTGAACCAGTGGTTGCAAGATCTCTGCCTCTTTGTCTTTCAAATAAACTTTTTAAAAAGAAAGTGGGGACAGAAAAGTGTCATTATTTACATTGGGTGGTAACCTATATAAAGCTATTGTCAAACTCATTTCAAAATGCCAGAATAATGCACTACATTCATGAAAACATGGTGAAATACAGGAGAATGTGTGGTCCTTAAAACAAGTGATTTGTCATTAAATGAGTCCACATAGACTGTTGAGTAGCTGACAATTCAACAATAAACTATTATTGTACATGTGATAGGATACAGATTCATAGTTGAAGAGAAGATTATCCCAAATCCCTTTTCACTTCAATTGTACTATCTACCTATAAATTATTTCTTGCATCTGTATTTCTGGTTTTCTGGCTTGCTTCTCTGGCCTTAAATTTTTAAAACTACTTCACCTTGTTAAGTAATGTTCTTCTAATTTTTTGCACTTTTTCAATATGGTAAGAGGCTTTCTGTGTGACAGAGGAAAACTCAACTATTTAAGAGACTAGCCAATTGATGTTATATTATATTAAGAATTTACTCTGTTAAAAGAAAGCTATTGCCTGAAGGCACTAAGGACTCATTAAGATATTACAAAATCTTTCAGAATAGATGCAGCAATGTTTCATGTTAATGATCTAAGAAAGGAATTTCACAGAATGGGAAACAAGAACTGAGAAGCATTCAGCCTATAAAATGAAGGATTGGGCCTGACATCCTGGAGTTCCTTCTGTTGCACCAAGCTACTCAACTCAAGATAGCACCCCTTTACAGAAATTATTCCATTATGCCAAACATATTTATTCTCAATTTAGGTCTAGAAGTGGGTGGGCACTGAGTGCTGCTATTCATTTTTATAGGTAAGAAAATTGAGGCAACAGACAAGAAATGACCAGGTTCAGACCTAAAGAAATACATGACTATCTATACTTGCAGAGTCAAATGGTTCTGGTGAACTCAAAACTTCCCAAAAGAACTCCCGTATATCTCTATTGTGAAACAAATTCTACCACTGTTTTGAATTATGGTTTTAACAATGGTAAAAATACAAAATTTCTCAGTAGTGGCTACAGTTGTGTCAGTCATTTACACTTTCTCTTGTAGAAAGAAGTGTGTGGTGGGGTGTGTGGCTGTGGCACAGTGGGTAAAGCCGTGGCCTGCAATGCTGGCTTCCTACATGGGTGCTGCTTTGAGTCCTGCTGCTCCACTTCTGATCCAGCTCTCTGCTATGGCCTGGGAAAGCAGAAGATGGCCTAAGTTCTTGGGCCCCTGCACCTGTGTGGGAGACCCAGAAGATCCTGGCTCCTGGCTTTGGATCAGGGCAGCTCTGGCCTTTGTGGCCATCTGGGTAGCGAACCAGTGGATGGAAGACCTCTCTCTCCCTCTCTCTGAGCCTCTGCCTTATTGTAACTCTGCCTTTCAAACAAATAAATAAATCTTAAAAAAAAAAACCCAAGTTGTTGGGTTTCATACTGGGTTTCATGTTCAAACAACATGTTCATGCTGAGTGACATCCCTGATTCACTCAGTGTGGCAGTTATTTTTAAAAAAAAAAGTGCAAGGGGAAGAATAAAACAAAGTGTAATTGTGTACCTACTAATTTTGCCTTCTCAACTTTCAAAGGTCACACATTAAGAATGTATTGAAGACATAAGTTTCTGTGAAAACAAACCATAAAAACTACAGTAAGTACCATCCCTTTCCATGGTAGGTAAACAGAACTGAATCAACAGACCCCATGAAATAAATCACACACATATTAAAGTGACAAGATTATTTCCTCTTTAAATTCTGGAAAACTAAATTATCTAGCTAGTATTAGCACAGTGGGCTAAATGAGTCCATTCCATTTAAGGACTGGATCAAAACAGGCTTCTTCAGGATGCTTTCTTTGGGTACCATGTCCTTTTTTTCTTTTTTTTTTAAAGATTTTATTTATTTACTTGACAGGTAGTTACAGACAGTGAGAGGGAGACAGACAGAAAGGTCTTCCATCGGCTGGTTCACTCCCCAAACGGCTGCAATGGCTGGAGCTGGGCTGATCTGAAGCCAGGAGCTTCTTCTGGGTCTCCCACATGGGTGCAGGGGCCCAAGCACTTGGGCCATCTTCTGCTACTTTCCTAGGTCATAGCAGACAACTGGATCGGAAGAGGAGCAGCCGGGCCGGGACTAGCACCGGCATCAGTATGGGATGCCAGCACTGCAGGCAGAGAATTAACTTACTGCCCACAGCGCCGGCCCATAGCATGTCCTTTTCTGAGCCTCATCCTGAGTTAGTATTCAGTTGCACCACCCTGATTATTTTGCATTAGAGAAAACGTGAGGTTTCAGGTTTTGACTTGATTAGATTGTGAAAGGGGGTGGGGCGAACGGTCACATCCATCCCTCTCTCTTGAGCCTCTCAACCCAACGTGGATTCGCTGTCACCTTCATCACACAGGTGCGGAAAGAGACTCAAGGAAAAGTTACAGCATTCACCCAGCTAAGCGGCCTTTGCACAACTTATCTCGTGTCGTCTTCACGAGAGCCTGTGAAGACGGGCGGCCTGCTCTGGCCTAAGCTCCGCGAGACGGCTGCCCCGCGGCCCGCGTCCTCACCGCCGGCCCCCAGGCGGCAAGGGGCGCCCTGGCCCCGGCAGGGAAGGCTGCACGTCAGTCAGCGGCGCAAAGCCCACTCTCCCAACTCGCTAGTCTCTTCCCGACTGGACACTCCGGTTTCTCTCCCGCGAACGTGGCGCGCCTGGGTCACCACGACGGGCTCGAGGGGCTTCTACTCCCGAGGAGCTCCATTTTAGGGCAGGGAAGAGTCAGAAATAGCCACAGACACGGAAGGAAGCCAAGCCTCTCCTCGCCCCGTCACCCGGTCACACCGCCCTGTGGAAGCCCCGACGTGAGCGGCTGTGAGAAGGCCTAGCTCGTCAGCCCTGAGGGCAGCAGGCTGAGGCCCCTGAGGGGCGAAAACGCCGCAGAAACTGGCGACCGGCCCACCTTCCTCAGGACGAAGGGTCTGAATCCCGACGACCGTTAGCTCGGCGGCGGCACGACGACCTCAGACGGCCGCGGCCCACAGAGCTCAGCACCGCAGAGCTGGCGTCTCCCGGGCTCCCTTCGAGCCCTTCGCTCGACCTGATTGGACGGCGGACGGAAAGGGGCGGGGAGACCCCGGCAGGAGGCGCGCGCAGGCCGGCCGGCTGGGGGCTTCCCGCGGAGACACCCAGGGGGTCAAGGGGCGGGAGCGGCGCCCGAGCGGCGCGCGTGCGCAGGTCGGGAGGTGGCCGCGGGGTGCTGCTGGGAGGGCGGGGCGGTTCGAGAAACGGGTGGGCGACTGCCGGGTGGGCGCGGGAGGGAGCGTCGGTGGCGCGAGCGCGCGTGCGCCGGAGTCGGAGCCGCGGGAGGAGGCGGGAGCTGAGGCGGCTGCGGAGGGGGCGGGTCGCGTCGGGCGCCACGTCCGCAGCCAGAGGCCGCCGCCGCCAACGCAAACAGTTTCCTGCCTTCGCAGCCTGTGGGGAGCCTGCGAAGCCCGCATCTGCCCGTGGCCGCCCGGCTGCCTCTGCCGCCCAGCCCGCCGCGGCCCTCCTACGTGCTGCGCGCTCTGTCGGCCCGGCCCCAGCCGCAGGCGCCGGCCCGCGACCCCGGCGGTGAGTGATGGGCCTGGGCGGGCGGGGGGCGCCGCCGCGGCTGCCCGCCCCCCGTGCTCTCCTCCCGTTAGCGCCCCTGCACCTCACCTCCTCCCGCCCGGCCTTTCGGGGGCTCCGGGCGGGCCAGGGGGAGGGGCTGAGCGAAGTTGGGGGCGGGTGGGGGTCCGCTCGCTCGCGGGGCTGCTCCTCCGTGCGCATCGCCGACTCCCCTGCCGCGGCTGGCGGCTGGGGACCCCCGTGGAAGCCCCCGCCGGGCTTCTGGTGCCCTGGGTGTCAGGCTCGGGGGCGGGCGTGGGCAGGGGTCCGCGGCCCGGGAGAGGGATGCGGCTGAGGGGCTGGGCGCAGGGCTAAGCCCCGCTAACTCCTGACCTGTTGATAAACCGCCCTCTCGGGTTCTTCCCGGGTCGGGAGGCTCCCGCCCACCCTCAGTCTGAAGTGCGGGGATGGGGAGGGGGCGTTGGCGGTGCCGGGGGCGCCGGGGCACCCGTCGGTGCAGCGGTGTCTTCGCCAGTCTCGATGAATGCTGCCTGCTGTGCGCACGCAGCTTCGTGACTGGTGCCCAGGCCCCCACTCGCAACCAGATCGCCCCCCCCCCGATCCCGCCTTACATAGAAATTCTGGAACCCCACGGCGGTGGGGGTGTGCTGGGTGTCCAGCGTGGAGCGGAGGAGGGAGGTGCCGGGCGCAGCCCTCGACTCGGCGCCTCCAGGGTCATTTTCTGCCTCCTGCCACGTCACTCCCTCTGCTAAAGGGGAAAAAAAAATACCAGAGACTTGCTGGTGTGTCCAAAGGGATCAGTGGTTGGGGAGGGGGGCCCTTGGGAAGGGTTAAGAACACCTAGAGGAAAGAGTTCTTATTTGATTTATTACGCCCTGGTGACCGCTTTGCTAATGCCAAGTGAAAATACTTTATTTGCTCTCTGTGGCTACTGTTCTATGCTTTTGTTTAACCTTCCAACTTCCACTGGTGTGGGTGCTCACTCTCAGGGGTTCCCTAGGAATAATGAGCACACTAACAGAGGTGTGTGTGAGCCCTCCCATGCCTGCTTTTTATACAGAAAGGGTTAAGTAATTTTTAATAAACCGTATGCATCCTGTTTGGCTTTTCCCACTTTCATTTCTTTAGTCTTTGTCCTAACAAGTAGCAGAAAATAAGTTCATTAAAAGTTTGTGCATTTATAGAAAGCATCTTTAGAAAAGTTTTAAGTGATTACTACATTAGGCAAGTAAATGCGCAGATATGTGTTTGCTGTTTTTAAACTCTGGAAAAAATCTCTACCTTTCTTTGTTTCAGCCACTGAGTATTTGCTCCTACCTAACTGGATTCTATATAAACACCTTAAGAATAGGGTCTTTGTATTCTTGTTCTCCACCATACCTCCTGTCTATCAGAGTGTCTGACACCTGGGAGGGATGCTAATATTTGTAGAACTAATGAGTTAGTGAAGATGACAGGCATAATGGTTTTCTGAGTACTGTGATTCTTAATGTTTCGTTTAAGTACAGCCTTTAAAAATTGCCATTTTGACACTGACAGTTGTTACTTGTCACTGAATATGCACTTATATTTAAGTTACACTGGCAGTTTGCTTTGTCTTGCCAGATTCTGTGCATTTCCTGTCAGTCAGTTTGCTCTTGACTTAATAGGCAGGGGCCATTTTTAAAAGTAGCTTGTTCCGTATACTAGCCAAACTAACCAGAGAAGGCTAAAAACAGTGAGCTGCTGTTGTAATGTGCACTGCTTGTGGGTGTATGAAAGTTCTGTGTAAATATATTATTGAGTCTTCCTGCAGTTTTTTGGCAAAGAAGCTAAAACATGGGGGTGTGGCAGAATTCCTATATGGAGAATATGTAGAAAAATTTAGCTAATTTTTTATAGTCTTTTTTCTTACATAAGGACGTTGGTACTTACTGTTCAATAACAGATTTTGAGACAACTTTGAAAGTAAACTGTTGTGCTCTGTATTTTGTAGTTAAGCTTTATACAGTGTGTTAGAGTTGTTCAGCTTCCTTTGGTACATATGAATAAAACATTTAAGTGATTCCTACATGGTGTTTGTTTACTTATTTCTACTGGAATCATTTTTTTTTTTAAAGGAAAACAGATAAATCAATGCTACTTGTAGGTTTCAGTAATATTTTAATATACAAACTGAAAGGTTTTCATAATGGAAACAGGATACAAATTTGCCTTTGGGTATCACCCCTCTATGTACCGAAGGAAGTTGAACAACAATAACACACTGTATGACGCCTAACTACAAAATATGGAGCACAACAGTTCACCTTCAGAGCTGCCTCAAAATCTGTTATTCAATAAGAAGTATCAGTTTCCTTATGTAAGAAAGACTATAAATGAATTCTTCTATATAGTCTATATATAGTAACTTTGCCACATCCTCACTTCCATGTATTAGCTTCTTTGTCAAAAAAAAAAAAAAGAAAGAAAAAACTGCAAGAAGACTCAAAATATATTTATACAGTACTTATTTCTATTATTGGAATAAATTACCCTCTCGGGAATAGTGTTGTTAATTCTTGCTCAGTATATTTGCCATCTGCAATGTCTGTGATACTGTTGTACTGGACAAGAATTATTTTTCCCCCCTTAAAAAGCTAAAAGTAACTGCTAATGAATTGGTAGTCATAATATTCAGTCTGTAGCAAATAAGTTTTATATTTCACAATTTCTTAAGAAGCCACTTATAGCCGGTTTTAACTGGTATTGTAATAGTTTGCTGATGTGACAGCACCAAAATCTAGAACTTAATTTATGTTCATGGAATGTTAATTGTTCTTATCTAAAAACTATTTATTGTCTGCAATTATTGCATTCCTTAGGAAAGATTTTTAAATAGAATCTTGTGAATATAATGAGCTTCTAGAGAGCAGATATAGTTTGTTACTTGAATGAATGAATGACTAAACTGGTAAGTGCTGGGAAAGTGTCCTCATTCTCACTGGATTATAAACTGGTTTAGGGTAGTACCTCTGAGTGTTTAATCACAATGAAATCTTCAGCGTAGAACACGGTGGTAGCAGGGCTCAAATATATGCTGAAGTAATAATGCAGCGAGTTGAGGGCAGGTGGTTGGGATAGAATTTAATAATTTTGTTTAATATATCATTTGAGTGTGACATTTACAAATTGTCATTTTGACAGTTTCACTGTCAGTTGGTATTTGTCCCACATATATACATTTCAGTTTTATTAGCTGATTATTTACCTTGCACAGTTTTAGGAGATTGGGTGGTATTTGTCATCAGGATTCCTAGTCTAAGGAAAACAGGTCTGTTGCAGTGGCAGTAATGAGCAGGGTGGTAATAGAGTAGTCCCGCTTATTCTGGATTTTGCCTTCTATAGTTTTAGTTATCCAAGGTCTTAGTTAACCACTGTCAATGCAGTCCACAGAGGTCTGAAAATATTAAGTGGAAAATTCTAGAAATAAAAAACTTAAGTTTTAAGTTATTATTCTCAGTAGTATAAGGAGATCTCATGTCACCCAGTTCCCTCCCCCTGCCTAGCACATCCATGCTGAATATACCGCCTGCCTGCCCATTAGTCACTTAGCTGTCTTGGTTATCAGATGGACTGTTGTACTGACTGTTGACTGTCACAGTGCTTATGTTGAAGAACCCTCCTTTTCTTAATAGTGATCCCAAAGCACAAGAACAGTGATATTGGCAACTTTAATATGTCAAAGATGAGATATAAAATACAGAGTATCCTTTAAGTGAAAAGGTGAAATAAGATATTTTGAGAGAAAACTGCTTTCATTTTGACAGTTTCACTGCCAGTTGGTATTTGTCCCATATATATACTTCTCACTTTTATTAGCTGATTATTTACCTTGCACAGTTTTAGGAGATTGGGTGGTATTTGTCATCAGGATTCTTTGATGATACTGTGTTATACTTGTTTTATTATTGATTATTGTGCCTAATGTAGAAATTAAACTTTGTTAAAGGTCTCATACTTTTTGTGAACTTTTTGATGCACCCTTGTATGCATCATTTATTGTGCCAAAATAAGTTTACCTTTTCATTCTATTTCCCACAAACTTTTTGAAGCACCTGCATATATATAGATTTCTGTGCTATCTGCAGTTGCAGGCATCCACTGGGGTTCTTGGAACATATTCCCCATGGATAAGGTGAGACTTCAGTATAAGAAGTAGTGTTTATAAACAGGTAATACCACTAAAAGTTCAGCAGATATGTCTGTAGAATTTAGGAATAGCTTATGTGAATAAAAAATACAAATGGCACTACTTACACATAAGGATTTTAGCAAATACCTTTATAAGATAATGCAGTGTTGTATTCAGATTAGGAATTCAGAAAAATATATCTCAAATACTTGTGGCTTTTATACAATTTTCATTACTCTAAGAGTTGTACAGAAATTTTAATACTACGTACTTGCTTTTTTTGTTTTTTGTTTTTTGACAAGCAGAGTGGACAGAGAGAGAGAGAGAGAGAGACAGAGAGAAAGGTCTTCCTTTTCTGTTGGTTCACCCCATAATGGTCACTGCGGCCGGTGTGCTGTGGCCAGCGCACTGCGCTGATCTGAAGCCAGGAGCCAGGTGCTTCTCCTGGTCTCCCATGCAGGTGCAGGGCCCAAGCACTTGGGCCATCCTCCACTGTACTCCTGGGCCACAGCAGAGAGCTGGACTGGAAGAGGAGCAACTGGGACAGAATCCGGTGCCCCAACCAGAACTAGAACCTGGTGTGCCGGCGCCGCAGGTGAAGGATTAGCCTATTGAGCCATGGTGCTGGCTACATACTTGCTTTTAAGACCAGTGATGTACCAGAAACACAAACATTAAAACAAAACAAAACAGAAATCAATCTCTGTGACTTCTTAGGACTTGCAAGGCTTTCTAATTAGCAAATACCTTTAGTCTATGTAGACGTGTGCCTGGCCTATCCAGATTAGATGTGCTGTTTCATCATTTTTGATAACCCCTGGTAACTACTGCTAAAAATTTTAAAGATAACTGACTATTTCTATATAATAGTTTCTAGCTTTCTGCATCTCACAGCTTTCTACAGAAATACTCCTAAGTTAAGGGCAGGGTTAATTTACGGTGAGAGTGGGAGTGGTTGGGCTGGTAAGGGATAGGGAGTAAATCTGAGTGTACCCAGAAGCAGCCCCAGGCAAGAATGGAATTGCTTCTAATTGTCTTAAAAAAAAATCCCAAGCACCTCTATTTTACTTTTTAATGTGTGTGCATTTAAAAATGAAGGTATCTTAAATTATTGTCCAGTGAAATGTGTGCCCCTGGCATACTGCTGCTCACTTTCAAAAAGGTACATTGAAAAGTTCAATTCCAGGGGCAGGCTTTTTTTTTTTTTTGAAGATTTATGACAGATCTGTCTCCTGGTTCACTTCCCAAATGACCTTAATAGCCAGGGCTGGGCCCGGCCAGAGTCGGGAACTCCATCATGGCAGGAGCCCAATACTTGGGCCATCTTCTGCTTTCCAGGTACAATAGCAGGTAGCTGAATTGGAAGCAGAGCAGCCAGGACTCTGACCAGCACTCTGATCTGGAATGTGAGCATTGCAAGCAGAGGCTTAACCCTTTGTACCACAATGCAGGCCCCAAAGAAAACATGTCAAATATTTGGGAGGATCGACATTTTCTGAATAATTACCTTTAAAGAGATGTCTTAATGTGGAGTTCTCTCAGAGGTATCAAGAGATGGAGTGGATAACAGTCCTTAGCAATATGATGCCCTTAATGTAAGTTAATAGCCTGTGTTAGGCTGTTTCTCAGGGTTTCTTCACCAAGGATGTAACTGAATAAAATACATGCTTTCTGCTCTGCCTTTTGAATAAAAACAAAATTACTCAGTGATGTCATTTTCTTAAAACATTATGTGATGCAAGTATATTGGTTTTTAGATGATTAACTTCATCTGTGACTAAAAACCTGGAATAACTAGGACCAGATGAACTGCCTAATTTTTTAAAATATCATTTATGGAGCAGGGGTTAAGTTTTCTATCATAAACATTATCTTTATAATGTGGGTTAAGCTGCTGCTCCCCATATTGGAATACCTGGTTCACCTGGCCACTCTGCTTCCAATCCAGCTCCCTGGTAGTGCATCATGAGAGGCAGGAGATGATGGCTCAAGTAATTGGGTCCTGGAACTCAGATGGCGTTTCAGGCTTCTGGCTTCAGCATGGCCTAGCCCTGGCTGTGGGCATTTGGGGGGTGAATCAGCTGATAGAAGATCTGTCTCTTGGCTCTGCCTTTCAAATAAACAAAAATATTTAAAACATACCTTGTTTATGAATATTGTTAATTTCCAAGGCTTAAAATATGACTTTTTCTTGCTAATTATAAAGATAATGTTTATGATAGAAAACTTAAATATATATAACTACATATATGTCTATATATGCAAATATATATTTGTATACATTTATGTGACTACATAATGCTGTATGTATTCCCTAATGGCAGTCTTGGTTAATGCTATGGTATGTTTCCTTCCAGTCTTTTGTATTTTTTAAAAAATTAGATCATATGATCTTCATAAACTATTTTAACCTCTTCATTGTGGATGTCTTCTAAAAAGCTTATAATTCGTCTTTCATTTTCCATGAGGCTGTATTCATTTAGCTATTCATTTTCAGGTGTGGGTTTTTTTTTGTTTTGTTTTGTTTT
Organism: Sylvilagus floridanus; assembly: GCA_949820135.1. Classification (NCBI taxonomy): domain Eukaryota; kingdom Metazoa; phylum Chordata; class Mammalia; order Lagomorpha; family Leporidae; genus Sylvilagus; species Sylvilagus floridanus. Next base: position 40,741,544 of record OX463231.1, on the reverse strand, counting down.
GTTTTGTTTTTGGTTCATCTTGTATATGAGCAATCCAATTGAGGTTGTGGTCTTCTTCTCATCACTGTTTTCCTAGATCATATCACATACCCCCACCTCCTGGCTTCAGGTATCACTGCAAACCACTCTCAAAATCTCAACCCTGGCCCCTTTAATCCACTTGCTTGCTGAACATGTGTGGGTGCTCTGAAGGCATCTCAGTTTGTTCAAAAACAAATCCTTCATCTCTTAAAAGTGGTTTCTCTTCTGATGTCCCATCATCATCTGTCTACTTGCTCTCCCACTAGGGAGCTGACATCCTAGATTCTCCCCTTGATCTCACACTATATTCTCAAGTTAAATTCTGTACATAAGAAATTTAAGTATTTGAGTGCCTATCATATATCAGACATTGATTAAAGCCCTGGGGATAGAATAATAAATACAAACAAGTCCTTGTTTTCATGGAACTAACAGTCTCATTGGGATAACACAAGGTAAACAGATACATACTAGGGACTTCAAAAAGTTCACAGAAAATAGAATTAAAAGATGTTTATTTTGGTGCCTAAAAATCCATATACACTCTTTTTCATTATGTGCATTTCCATGATGTTTTTGAAGACCCGTGTGTGCATGAATTACATCATGTGGCAGTGAGCACTGTGAAGAAAATAGAGCAGGGCTAGCTGAAAAAGCTGATCTTAGAGGTACTCGTTTAGGTGACCAGGAAAGGTCTTCTAATAAGGCAGTGTTTGCCCAAAGATCTGGATGAAGTAAGGAGCAAGCCAGATGTACATCTTGGCGAGCCTTTCAGGAAAGTATAAACAAGGAACTCTGTTGCAGGAATGGAATGAGCAAGAGAGAAAATGGTAGGAGATGACATCAGAATGGAAGTGGAGGTTATGTGTCTTCAAGGCCAAGGTGCAAGGAGAGCAAAGGTAGAAGAAGTTTGGAGATCAGAGATGTTGCAGTAATGCAAGCAAGCGTATTTGCTTAGATGGCTCACATTAAAGTGGTAGCAGTAGAAATGATGAGTCATATTCCGGGTGTAGGCTTTTAGTGGTTAAGACACCCACATATCCCATTATCACAGTACCCGGGTTTGATTCCCAGCTCTGGCTCTTGACTTCAGCTTCCTTGCAAAGCAGTTGGTGGAACCTCAAGGAACTGAGTTGCTACTATCCATGTGGGAGACCTGAATTGAATTCTGACTTCTGGCTTCGGCCCTGTCCAGTCCCAGCTGTTAATGGGAATTTGAGAAATTAACCAGCAGATGGGAGCACTTTTCTCTCTTAAATAATGAAAATTTAAAAAACAACAAAAAACACCTCCTTTGCTGACCTTTCACTAGCTTCCCATCTTACTCAGTTAAAATCCAACCTCTGAAGGCTGCCATTAGCAGGGAAGTGGAGCAGCTGGGTCTTGAACCAGTGCCTATGTGGGATGCTGGCATCACAAGCGGCTTTACCAGCTATGCCACAGTGCTGGCCCTTAGCTGTTTGCTTTGCTGCTCCGGGCACCCCAGGGCCTTTGTTTTTGCTGTTCCTTCTGCTTTGAGCACTCTTGACCTATCATTCTCTCTTGGGCTATTATCACAATGACACCATCACACACTTATCAGTTAAAATGTATCCTCTCTTCCCTCTCCTGTTTTCCATAGCATTCAGCACCACCTGACCTTTCCCACCCCACACTGGAGTGTTCATTTCATGATGGCAGGGGTTCTTTGATCACTGCCATAGCCCAGAGTAGGTACTCAATCGTTTTTTTAACTAATGGATTAAACTCCAGTGTTAGTTTTCACAACATCTTTTTTGAAATCTATTGAATATGTACAGATACAATCATTTGGGCTTCAAGGATGTATGACTAGGAAACAATTAGATGACTACTAGGATCACAATCCCAGTTTTCTGCCCTGCCAAAACAGTATTTTATGCTTTTTTTTCAAAGTAGATTTTGAATTGTTTACTACCTGTGTTCTATACAAGATCTGAGAACAGCAAAAAAGTCATCAGAATCTTTTACTTATTCAGATTGAGGTGTCATCTGTATAAGAGAGGGATGTCATTTTTAAAAGTTTCTCATGGCCGGTGCAGTGGCTCAACAGGCTAATCCTCTACCTTGCGGCGCTGGCACACCGGGTTCTAGTCCCGGTCGGGGCGCTGGATTCTGTCCCGGTTGCCCCTCTTCCAGGCCAGCCCTCTGCTGTGGCCCGGGAGTGCAGTGGAGGATGGCCCAAGTGCTTGGACCCTGCACCCCATGGGAGACCAGGAAAAAGCACCTAGCACCTGGCTCCTGCCATCGGATGAGCGCGGTGCACCGGCCGCAGTGCGCCGGCCGCGGCAGCCATTGGAGGGTGAACCAACGGCAAAAAAGGAAGACCTTTCTCTCTGTCTCTCTCTCTCACTGTCCACTCTGCCTGTCAAAAAAAAAAAAAAGTTTCTCAGAACACCTTTTTTACTTTGGAAGTTTTATTTAAACCTGTTGTGAAATAAAGTACAGTTAAGTTAACAAGTATTCTGTAGGAAACACTTAACATGTTCTCTGCTACCTCCCCCCCTTCCAACTTTTTTTCTGTTGGTAATTTTCAGTGTAAGTCGAACCATCACACTAACAGTGTGGCAGGCTTATAGTGTGACTGCCACTCCTTGGTGTTTCAGATAAGATTTGCCCATTGGTATAATTTAAAGTACTTATACACTACAGTTTCAAGTAGAAGAGACAAGATAATGTATGTAGCCTTGTAGTAGGCATCTTAAAATGTTTTCTGAAGGGGTAAGCGTGTGGCACAGCAAGTTAAACTGCTGCCTGCGGTGCCAGCATCCCATATAGGCTGCTCCACCAACCATCCAGCTCTCTGCTAATGCACCTGGGAAAGCAGGAAGATGGCCCAAGTCCTCGGGCCCTGCCCCAATGTAGGAGACCTGGGTGAAGCTCCTGGCTCTGGCCTGGCCCAGCCTGGCTGATGCTGCCATTTTGGGGAATGAACCAGAGGATGGAGGTGCTTGGGTGCGCTTCTTGTTGCTCACCAGCTCTCTCTGTCTCTCCCTCTTCTCTATAATTCTGCCTTTCAAATGAATAATTTTTTTAAAAAGTTATCTGAATAAACTGATAATAAGTCTTACGTATTGAATTTAAAATGAAATATATTTATGTGATTTCTTTAGGAGATCATGAATCAGGCAGATAAAAATCAAGAAATCCCGTCATACCTTAGTGATGAGCCACCAGAAGGTAAGTATGCATCTATAACACTAAGAATGGAAAAAATATCTTAGTGAATTAAAACTTTTTATTAAATTTACAGATAACCTATTTACTTTGTCAGTAAATATGTTCCAAAAATAATTGAAAATAAACATTTTTAGTCTCTAATAAGATACCCCAGATACTGATGTATGGAGATACAATTTAACTTTATTATAAGGACTTTTCCTGTCAGTTTTTTACTCTTAAGACCATTTCACAAGTAAGACTATCCTTTCATTTGTGAAGGGGGGGAGTGGGTACAGAGGAAGATGGACTGTTTAGTTTTTATGTCCTGTATACAGAAAACCTGTATCAAGAAATATTTGTAGTAGGATCCACTTCAAATATATTATTATCTAGAGGCAGGAAGAGACAGAGAGTCTGTCTACTGGTTCACTCTTCAAATGTCCACAACAGCTGGGCCTGGGGCAGGCTGAAGCCAGGAGCCAGAATTCAATCTAGGTCTCTTCTGTGGGTAGCAGGGACCTAACTACTTGAGCTATCACCTGCACTCGCCCAGGGTACGTAGAAAGCAGGAAGCTGGAGTTGGAAGCAGAGCTGGGACTCTAATCAAGTCAGTCTAGTATGGAATGTGAGTGTCCCAAGCAGTGTCCTGATTGCTGTGTTAAATGCCTGCCCCTTGAATAAAAATGAGTTTAGACAGGAAATACGATTTTAAAGATGAATATTGTTTTTATATAGCATTAATTCTTTAAATTTGTCACTAAGAGATGCATAAAGTAAAGATCTAAATATATTTAAATCAGTGGTTCTCAAACTTTTTGGTTTTAGGATGTTTTTAAACTCTGAAAAATTGAGGTCTCAGACCTTGTCATTATCATATTAGCAAAAAAATTGAGCAATTTCAGGATTCGATAAAAAAACCAAATAGACTATGACATGTTAACACATTTTTATGAAAAGTAACTTTTCCAAAATAAAAAAAAATTTGTGGGCAGGGTGATGTTTATACGTTTTTGAAAAGCTCTCTAATGTTTGGATTAATGGAACATAGCAGATTCTTGCAAACTATGGCCTTATTCAGTCTGTTGCACATCATCTAACTTTTCGACAAGTTTGCTGTAGTCTCATGACAGAATACAAGAGAAAGACAAATTATATCCTCATATTATTAAGAAAATATTTTTTACTTTGTTAACCCCCTGAAATAGTGTCAAGGATTCCTAGGGGTATCAGACCACACCTTGAGAACCACTGCTTTATATGAAATTGTTTCAGAAATGATTGAATCTTATCAAGGAAATGAAAGAAATGTTTATCCTTTGATTTTTTTATGCTCTTTTGAATATATTTTTAAAAAAGTTATTAGTAACAAAATTATAAATTAATGAAACATGTAAAATAGATCTTTATAATAGCACTCTGCTTTATGAAAGCAGAATTGTCTGTTTTATAAAGCATTTCTTTTAATAGATACTAAGACCAATATTTGTAAAAATGTGTACAACCATGCCCTTGAGGGAAGTGCATGTCACTGTCTCAGTCAGTTGGGGAGGCTGGCCTTATCAAATCAACCTCCTGATTGTGAGAAACTTTTAGGTTACTTAATTAAAAAACAACAAAACAACTGATATTTGACTGGTTCATGAAATTTTCTTTGATACAGGTTCAATGAAAGATCACCCACAGCAGCAACCAGGCATGTTGTCCCGTGTGACTGGAGGTATCTTCAGTGTTACAAAGGGAGCTGTTGGTGCCACCATTGGTGGTGTGGCTTGGATTGGTGGAAAGAGTCTGGAGGTGACCAAAACAGCTGTTACAACTGTGCCTTCCATGGGAATAGGGCTGGTGAAAGGGGGTGTGTCTGCGGTGGCTGGAGGTGTTACAGCTGTTGGGTCCGCTGTTGTAAACAAAGTGCCCTTAACAGGAAAGAAGAAAGACAAGTCTGACTAAAATAAGGAGAAACACGTACTCTCCACAGCATTATGATGCCAGTGGCATTGAATTGCTAAATTATGGACTACAACCAGGTCACTTGTTTTGGACATTTATCTTCTAAACTGCTGTGTTGAAAGTATTGATGACTGGCTTTCATCTAAAAAGAAGAGACCAATACTAGCACAGTATATGAAGGTTTCTCGTACTTAAGTTCCAGCTTTCTATCTGGTAAAATGTTACACTCACTCAGTTGTAACTGAAGATATGGTATGTTTGAATATTTACTATAAGTCTTTCAGTTTGACTAAAAATGTGAAAGTTGAATTTAGTAGATGATCTTTCCAGTTCCATATGTACAATGTGCCAGGTAACTCATCTGCCCCTTAAGAAGGGAGTTTTGAATTACATAAACTGTACCTTTGATGTGCCTAATAGTTTCAGATGTCTTAGTTTTTTATAATCATAGTTGATAAGGCCAAGAGGCATTCTTTTCTTATTTATGCTGGCAAATTAGCAGGAATTAGAGGAGTTTAAAAGAAAACATAAATGGTTTTATGATGCTGTTAGCCATCTTTTGTTAGATAATGCATTTTATTCATTTAATCATTGATGCCTTACAAAAGAACACATGTTTTCTAACACTCTAGATGTGTGCGGTTCATACTCTTTATGGATTCTTTTAAAGGTTGGTGGTGAAATTAGAATCTCAGATTTAGAGAAGGTATTTTTTGCAGTCAGGTGGGTAAGATAGTGCTTGTTAACTGTCTTGTTGGTAGTTAAAATCAAATTGTGTGCTTTTGCCTGCACTCATGCTCCACCATTAATACACTTCACAATGCCTAAGGAACATTTTGTTACTGATTCGGAGCTGTGTTGGAAGTGTTTCATATTAAGAAGAAATAGACAATTGAAGAGCTATTTAAAGCATTCAAAATAAAAAAGTATCCTTCACAACTATTCTATTCTTAGACAGTCTTAAATTATTAGCAGTATCTCTTTTTAAAAACAATCACAGATAACTGAGGACTGACTTTTAAATGGAATGAAATGGGCTCTATACATTCACAGCATGTAAATGTAAAGAATATTTAATGTGAATGTAAAGAATATTTAAGTGCTCTCAGTGGTTTATATAGGCTTTGAAAATTTTATCTTACAGTCTTTCAAAGCAGCTGTACTTTGTAGCAGTTCTCAAACCAATTTCAGGTAGGGAATTGAAGTTTCTGATTATGGATGGTAAACATGTCATATCTTATAAACGTGTTTCATTCATTTGCAAAGGTATGAACTAGGTGGAATTCATTTTGTTGTTTCATGTTTAGTTTCTAAAAATACAACAACTGGCATACATATATTTGGCATTCCTTTTAACTAAAGGTTACAATCCAAATGTGGAAGATCTTAATTTTCCTTATACTTAAATTTGGAAATTTGTCTCCATTCTGCTGACTTGGGGTGGTGGGTGAAACCCAATGGTAAATAAAACAGTGTCCCTGAACTTCAAACAGATTACTCCTGACAACTGAGGGTCAAATGTATGTAAACTACTAAGAGTATTACATTAATAATATGGATCAGCAGATGAATGAGAATGTAACAACTTTTAAAGGTGTTTATAAATACCAGCAGGGATTTTAAGCAAATCTACAAATGTTCTTCTACAATATACAAAATTGGAAAGTCATTAGGAAGTTCAACCCATCAGGAATTCAGTGGTCATTTATTTCAAGTAATGAGATTTAAGGTGTGTTTGGTATGTGTTGTTGTATGTCCTAATTAGCAAAGAGGATTTTTTGAAAAAAACTGCAAAATTAATAGATGAACACTAAGTGATCTAAATAATGGTCTTGGAGAACTTGTTTCCTGCTATTTGGATGAAATTACTATTTCATTGCTAGGTAATGTTTCTAGGCCATCTTCTTTAGTCATGGGCTCTGCTATGCTTTGTACCTGAATTTCTAAGTATAGACTTTAGCTTACTGTCTGTTTGCATATTTATTTTCAACTTCACTTGTCTTTAATATTGCTTGAGGAAAAATGGTTGTAATTAAATTTCTGCTACAGAAAAGCCACCTGGTACATTTAGTCTCATCAAGATTGTTTTAAATTCAAAAGTGTAACTTTGTTCACAGGGGATTTTACAATGACAGCAGAGAACTGTGCAAATGTACACTTGGTTAATAGAGATTCTTAATGAAACGAACTTGCCATTTGATATGTACAGCTGTTTGAGACTTTTTAGTTTATTTACATAGACTAGCAGTTTGTTAAACAGGACTAGTTCACTTCAAGAAACTTAAGGTTGTTGTGTATACTTGGAGGCATCTGTTATTCAACTTGTCTTTTGAGTGGGTATTTGACACAATAAGGATAAACTTGTGTGCCCACTTGAATGACTGATCTAATTATGTTGATATTATGAATACTGTTCTTAGTGAAATGTCAGATGAAAATAACTGAATAAATTTTTTGTATTAAAGGGATGGGAAAAGAACACATGAATCTGTTAATAAAAGCACTATGATCTGCAAAATATGGAATGTTTCATAAAGAAATAAAGGATATTTTAATATAGGGTCATCTTAAAAATTTTACATAGTTCAGAAAGTGCTATGTATGGCCAATTAAATTTTGTGATAGTACTGTACAAACATGTATCCTCAAGTATGCAACTGAATCTCTGCAGGATGGGGCCCTGGGCCGCACTTTAAATCTCTTCAGGTTATTCTTGTGCTCACTGAAGTTTGAAAACTAAGCAGGAGTTACAAAGTAAGAAGCACTGCTCTCTATTCTGTGTAGCTGTGGAACCATCTCAGGCCTCTGAGTGAACAGGGAGGAGGGCAAAACATGGCTATTTACTGGGTACCTGCTTATCTGCCAGATGCCGTCCATATATCACCCAGTGAAATCAGTATGAAGTGCATACGAAGGAAGTGTCTCACTTCCTTTTTACAGACAAGGAACAGGCTAACTTTCAATGTAAGCTGAATTTCTTTGAATTAGTGTTAAGTCACAACTTGTGCAGCTGATGTTGAAAAATGGAAAGGTGGCTTTATTCTGTGTTGAATAAAGTAATCATTGACTTACCAGGCTGTTGGACTTGAGGCGCACTGGAAGTCTTCCAAGAGATTATACTTAACTTTGGTGGTTAATTACAGTTTGCTAAAGAAGTGAATTTAGTGTAATTGTACATAAATTGCCTGATGAAATTTAGTTTTGTTAGAATCTTTCTGTACACAGGAAATAAAATTTGATTCCAGTGTTTTATATAAGGAGATTTCTCCCAGCTATGTTACTGATTATGAAATTTTTAAAATTGTTTCACAGGGAGATCAGAGAAGGTAAGGATGGGAAAACAAGGGAAAGCAATCTTCTCAAGTTAGCATAAGCTACACATGTATTTGTCTAACAACTGCCCCTTGGGGCTGTGCCTGTAACTGAGCACCTATATTTTGCTGCTGTACTGATCTCTTCCTAAATGACTAGTTGTTACATATCCTCTTATATGTTCACTCTGACCCTAAACACCTGTGCTGTGTATGCATGGCCTTGTATTATGAAAAATGCCGCAGTGTCCTCATTCATTCCGCATTTTACTTACAGGTAACTTAAGTGCAGCTCAGAAGCTCGGTAGGCAGGTACCCTTCACTGCTGAACTAGTGGTTATTTCATGTCTTCCAGCTCTCCTGCCCTCCCCCACTCCCATTCTGTTCTCCGTGAAAGGATAGCAGCTCCTTGTCATTCATGCCACCTGCTTTGTCAGCCTACCTACTGCTGTCCCCAAACTCTGGACAGGACCAATCGTCTGCTCTTAACCGTCAGCCCACCTTCACATTCTTAAGTTTTTCCTATCTCTTTCTTGGGCTGTACCCATTAGCATATAAACATGTTCTTTAAATAAAAATGAATCTCACAATCTCCGCCTTTCTGATTACATGTATCTTAGTTGACCTCTCTGTGGCATTCAGTATGTTATCAACTGTCATTTTTTCTTCCTCAAATCCAGTCCCTCTGATCATCTTTTTCTGGGCTTGGCCAGCCACCCTGCTCCAAAAATCTATACTGTTTTTGCAGGCAATTTTATCTGAAGCCATGGTTTTAAATACACAGATTTGCAGATGATTCTCAAAACTGTCTCAGACCTGACTTTTCACAGTTCCAAACTCTACCATTTGCCTACTAATCAAATCTGCTATGACACCCAGTAGACATCTCAAAATTGATTTCTAATTACCAAGGCAACAATACAGTGTTTCCCTGAGACACTTTTGAGAGTGGGAGAGAGTGCAGACCACTGGTCATTTATTTCAGGACAAAATTATTCTGACATAAACCAAAGTTTTACTTTATCTGGAAGCATAAACTAAAAACTCTGCAAGGTATCCCTTCACTCTTAGAATGCTCCTCAGATGGACCTGTGATACTTACTTCATCTAACTATTGGATGCTACTTTTTTTTTTTAACAAATATTCTTATGTGACCTTGGGAAAGCAACCCTGAGTCTCCACATCTGTAGAACAGTAAATGGTAGTTAACTCTTAGGATTTTAAAGGCACTATGCATACAGAGTAGAAGTACATAGATTGAGTACTGAGGGTTACTTGACTAGCTTCTGAGTTAGGCTTAAGTTACCTCTAAATGGAATGGTGAATGAATGGAGAAGACACTTCCTGCATTTTTCATATTCACAAGGCTATACAACACACAGCACAGATGTTCAGTGTCAGTGTCAATTGTTTGGTCATGTATTTTTTACACAGTTCAAACTTCAGAGCTGACAATGAGCCAGTCTTTTATCTGGGTAATGTTTACTTTGGATCAAGATTTAGAAATGGAAACTTACAAAATAAAGCCCTGGATATCCCCGTTTTTCACTGTGAACCTGTAGGGTCCTGAGCTGTCACTGTTGCCACCCTGAAGTCGCTTCTGTTGTTCATGTCCTTTATCCGAGTGTGAAAGGCAGATCTTCCATCCTTGTAACCGTAAAACTGAACAGTCTCAGAAAATGTTAATAGTGGATAAATGACAAGAGTAATGCAATTTACAGTGTTACAAATGATATGATAGGGATGGGCATTTGGGTCCCCACTGTAGGCTATTGGCCATCTGTAAAAAACTAATCTTTGGTGTCCTGTCCCTTCAGAGAATAAAAATGATTTGAAGAAAAAAAAAAAAAAAGAAATGGAAACTTAAAACACTACCACTAAAATTATTGCCAACTATCAAATAATTTCTGTTACAAGTCAGGTAGACCTGGATTTTCAGAGAAGTTTCTAAAAAGTTGCATTTATTGAAAATGTATAAAATAAGTTAGGTAATTCCAATTTATAGAAAAGTTTTCATAAAAGTCCAAATTTGCTGTTAGTTTTCATTCCCTTTATCATGGAAGGTTTGGTAGCTTCTGTTAGGCCAGCTCATAAATAATCCTTTCCATTTAGAAGATGTAATAAGATTGATCATAATAAATCTCTTGGCAGGTGAGTGTGTCTAAGCCTCAGTTGCCGTATCTATAAAACTGGGAAGGTAATGAACACGTGTGCTTTAGACAAATGTGTTCACACAAGTAGGCACCAGCTATTCTTTTTCAGTAATGTGTGGTTCTTAAGAAGTCCTCATTTATTCTCAGTGTGATAAGAATTCATTTTCCCTAAAAAGATGTATTAGTGGTTTGCCAATGTTTGACTTAGCAGTAAGCTACAGAGTACAGTCCAGAGTAGAGTAATGTTTAGAGCTGGTTATGAGGAAGACTGGCTGTGCATACTAGATGAAATGTGCTATATGGAATTAGGGAGTATATTTGTCAGCTTCTTAGAAATAATTCGTTTACAGAGTACCACAGTGATATGCCATTTAAATAGTAGCATGTGCATTTTTTCAAATATTAGTTCAAGGTCAATCCGCCTTAAATGCAATTTAAGTCAAGGTCAATCCACTTAAAATAAATGCAATTTAAGTGTAAAATACAGTGAATGAGTTGGAAAGTATTTAGAGGTAGCTTAAACACAATTCAGAAATGAAATAGGCATTTCCTTTAAATTACTGGTGTTTGTAAACTGCCTGAATTGCTTAAATTTTTGCTTTATCACTTTCACTCTATATTGCCAGAAAGAAGCAACATCAGTAAATCACTCTTCAACATTTAATGGTGCCACAGGATTAAACAATGGTCGGCCTTTCTTGGCTTGAATTTTACCAAAGTTAGACTCAAACTCTTTTTTTGTTCCATTTAGATTTGCTAAATGCCCATCCTTTATTCTGTAGCCTAAGGCATTCAGTTTTTTTATCCTGTACTGCACTATCTGTGGTGTTAATTCAAGAACCATAGGTGTCTCTCTTATCTGAGCTAAGGAAATTCCTTCTTTTAATAATCCCTGAATTCTCTCTTCTAAAACTGGAGCAGAATAATATAAAAGAGCAGGACATTTCAAAACCAGCTGCTTCAGGCCATGCTCTGTGCACTTAAAAGTGTTTTTAGAGAAAGAAATACTGTCCTGTATACTTCTTGGGCAAAGCTGAAAAAGAAAGCCTTTGAGTTTGGACAGAAGTTGGAGAATTTCTGAATTTGTAAAACCCAGCTCATGGAGAAATTCCAGTGTTTCCTTTACAGCTTCAGGAGAATTTAACAAAATAAATGGGTTTTGGCTTAATAATTTTAGTAGCCAAACTTTCATGTTGGCCTCAGAGCCACCCACATTTAGATAACTCTCTTGGAGAATCTGTATCATCTGCTTATTCTTCTCAACAGGATTATGAAAGACAGGAGATGCAGTTGTCAGAAACCTGCTAATGACTACATTCTTGAGTCCCAGTTCTTGAAAGAACTGAACATTGAACTTCTGCATCTCTTGGTCTTTAACAGTAAAGAAAGATTCTGGAAATTGCTCTATTAATTTGATTAATTCTTCCTCATTTTTGCAGACCAACTGCCAGAGGTTTTTCTGGGTGTTAACAGCAGTTGGACTACAGATAATTGCTTCTGGGCAGCGTTCCAAAATACTGGCTATCACAGTCTCATTGGCACCTAGTTCTTGTAAAATATTGGCAATTTCTTCAACATAAGTTTTATCCTCCAGAAGTACCCATTCTTTTAATCTACGGATTTTCCTAATGTCAACTGAAAATTTACAGAGTTTTTCCACTGTTCTTTTATTTTCTGTGTTTGACTGTCTGTCAGTTGTGTAGGTGAAGCGTGCAAGAAAAGGTCTGTTCCCTGGAGTTGATTGCGCCTTTCTGAAGGAACTCAACCTGCAGGGCTGGGACCTCAGCAGCAGCTTCCACAGCATGCCTGTAATCCCCTGGCTCATTCCTGCTGTCCTGGGATTCAGAATATACTCAGCATACCTGTAAGAGAAAAAATAAAGGTTTTTAATATAAGGGGTGTTGGCTTTTAGAACATTCAAAGTTATAAATTTGAGCTTTGTAAGTCTTAAATATAGAAATCAGATGGATATAAATTACAAAGGAAAAGCCATTGGGAGTATTAAAAGGCTCCTTTATGTAATTTATTAAAGTAATATACTGCTTCACAGTTTATAGACTTTTTTTTTTTTTAAGATTTATTTGAAAGAGAGAGGAAGAAACATAAGTTCACTAGTTCATTCCTTAAATGGCTAGAACAGCTGGGGCTGGGTCAGGCCAGAGCCAAGAGCCAGGAGCTTCATCCAGGTTTGGGTACAGGAGCCCAAGCACTTGGGCCATACTCTGAGGTACATTAGCAGGGAGCTGGATCAGAGGTGGAGTAGCCAGGACACAAACCAGAGCCCATATGGGATGCCAGTGTCACAGATGGCGGCTTTACTCACTATTGCCACGATGCTGGCCCCAAGACACCTTACATTTTGTAAATCCACTGAGCTTTGCAGTAACCATATGAAGTAGTTATTTCATTTTGCAGATGAGCAGCAAGACCAGAGTTCAGAGGTTCACAGGCTTTGTGTTGTTCTGACACAAACTGCCTTTCCTGTGACTCCTAGGTTTCCTTTGAAAGGCATCTGTTGTGCAGAGCACAGGCATGTGCACACCGTAGGGTTTTTGAAATGTACATTTCCAGGTTGATGTTCAGCTAAAGCAGATACTTAAAGAGAGAGATAGAGGGGCATCTGATATTTTAGAGTAAATATTTTTGCTGAGTAACTATCACCCAAAACGGGTCAGCTAATTTGTTTTACTTTAGATGAGTTAATAGATGTATTCTTAGTTATATGAACAAAACATTTTATAAATCTAGATTAAAATATGAATAAATCTTAGGTAAATGACAAGTGCCACATGACTATTATAGTAGGTCCATGGGAAGTCTGTCTCCTGTGGAATGGTGACCTTGCCTTTAAAATAGTCTACCTGTTGCCACTTGTCACCTTTAGGTATCCTGAGATGGTTACCCTTGTCTGATGCATTATAGACTTTGCCACTGTAGGGGTGGCAAAACTCCATTTATATTTTGAGATACTTGCTGGGCCTGAAAATTGAACTGATAGATGGTAGATTAACAGGAGAAAAGCATACAGACTTTCTTAATAAATTTTATGTGGCACAAGAACCCTCATAAGGAAATGAAGAACCAAAGAAGCAGCTGCAATCTGTTATATACGGGACGAAGAACAGTGAGTTGTGAGGGAACAACTAAAATTGGAGGCTTACAAGATAAAAATTATTTTAATGAGATCTGCACAGAATTCCTTTAAGGTTCGAGTTCAAGTCCTTTGAGGATACACGTTACTCTTGGTGTAGAGAGGGCATCTTCCCTGTGGGAACTTTGCTGCTTTGATGACTCAGAAGAGGTTGGAAGTGATCTTGCACTGCTGTTTTCTCAAGTGCCTCTAATTATGCATAGTAGTGTATTAAACTCCTTCACCACATTTTTTTTGTCTCTGGTAATGCAAACATACCTAGTTTGTTTAACTTTTTGGATGTGAGAGTGTTAAGCCCTGCCACAAAAGCATAATGATGGGCTAAGTAGCTAGTTAGCAGCCTTTTGAAAGGAAAGTGGAAAACAGTCATCACCAACCCTGCCTCTTAGCAGAGTGCTTTTGCCATGTGTGCTGAGCACTTTCCACTTTCAAGCCTAACACATGTAAATGATTCTTCTGTAAGGGAAAATAAGTAACAAAGCTCCCATCTTGGTTTGCCATTAGTATTTGTTTTTAAACTTACTTACTGAAAGAGTTCCAGAGGAAGAAGGAGAGGCAGAGGGATCTTTCCTCCACTGGGTCACTCCCCTGATGGCTGCAATGACTAGGGTTGGGCCAGGCCAAAGCCAGGAGCCAGGACCTTCCTCTGGGTCTCCTACATGGGTAGCAGGGGCCCAAGCACTTGGGACATCTGCTGGTTTTTTCAGGCCATTAGCAGAGAGCTGGATAAACTGGGATGCTGGTATCACACCCACCGTGCCACAATGCCAGCCCCTTGATGTACCATTTATGATAGCGCATTGTTAGTGCTTATAGAGACCAAACTAATTGTAGGCATAGTTACTGCTTTAGTGGCTCAACAAGAGTTCTCATATAATTCCTAATACCATTAGCCATTAAAAAATTTTAAGAACACATATTTAATATCACACTCTATCCCTTAAGTATATATAATTGAATGTGTCAGAAATTCTTTTAAAAATTTCAAAGAGAATCCTCAGAACAGGGAAGAGAAGGTGGCAGAAACAGGCAGATTTGAGCCAGGGGCCCATCCCCGCTCACTGTGTGACCCACATGGTGCTCAAGCCTTACCCCCAATCCACATGCTGGGGAGGAGCGTGGGAAATACCTAATGAGTATAATCATAACAGCAGCAATCTGATATCAACAGCGTCTGAACTTTAAGAATACTGCAAGGGTTAGAATGCATTTCAGACACTCTGCACAGTGCCTGATAACATACAGTAAGTACTTCACACATGGCAGATATTAAAAAGCTGGAGCTTACAAGGCTTATAGTAATGACTTTGAATTGTATTTTAGAAGTACAATTACTTAACAAAGAGCAGCTGAAAGCTGTTTTATTCTATTTGTTTTTTAATTATTTTGAGAGAGGCAGATAGACTTCCCACCTGTTAGTTCTTTCCCAAAGACCCAGGAGCTAGGTCTCTGAGGGTGGCAGGAACTCAACTACTTGAGCCATCACTCGGTGCCTCCCAGGGTGTGCATTAGCAGAGCCAGGACTCGGAACCAGACACTCTGAAATGGAATGTGGTGTCTCAAGCAGCATCTTAGCCACTGTACCAAATGTCTGCACCTGAAAACTTATTTTAAATCTCAGTTTTCCAAAATAATTGCTTATAAAAAAATACAAACTCACTGCAGAGAGACTGTCAAATTCTAAAAAGTATAAGGATAGGCCGGCACCGCGGCTCAATAGGCTAATCCTCCACCTGTGGTGCTGGCACCCCAGGTTCTAGTCCAGGTCGGGGCTCTGGATTCTGTCCCAGTTGCTCCTCTTCCAGTCCAGCTCTCTGCTATGGCCCGGGAGTGCAGTGGAGGATGGCCCAAGTGCTTGGGCCCTGCACCGCATGGGAGACCAGGAGAAGCACATGGCTCCTGCCATCGGATCAGCACGGTGCACTGGCCGCAGCAGCCATTGGATGGTGAACCAACAGGAAAGGAAGACCTTTCTCTCTCTCTTTCACTGTCTACTCTGTCTGACCAAAAAAAAAAAAAAAGTATAAGGATAGAAAATGTTCAAAATTGCACCAGCTTTAGACAACTGTTCCTGTTTTGATATTTACATATCTGTTTTTCCATATGGTTTCACTACCTAACAACTCTAGTTTTTAAAAAATGAAAAGCAGAGAGAAAATAGTGCCCACTAGCTGGTTTTTTTCCCCAGATGCCCACAACAAGCTGCTACTGGGCCAGGCCAAAGGTCTCCCATGTGGGCAGCAGAAATTCAAATACTTGACCCATCACTGCTACTTTCTGGCACCTGCATGAGCAGGAATTAGAGCTGGGCATCAAATCCAGGTATTCTAATATGGGATGCGAGCATCCCAACATGTCTTAACTGTTAAGCCAAGCCCCACCATCACCACTCCCCACACCCCACTATAATTCTTTAAATACATAGTGCAAGGCTGCCTTATACATGGGAGTTAGGTATTGAATTCATCCTAATTGCAAAGGTTCAACATTTTCCTTGAAAAATCCCTAAAGCAGGAAACAAAATGGTGACCAACACACTAAATCTCCGCCAGCTCAACAGAGCCAAGGGCTCCCTGAGGGTTAGAGCCTACTGTCTGGCTAAGCACCAGATAAAGTAGCTGGCTTGGTTTGTGGATTAGCATTGTACAGAATGACAGCTCATTAAATATTGACACCACATTGACAATGCCAAGGCTCCTCCACTGACTGAGGGGCTCTTGCCCAATGAGGGCTAGAGAAAAGCAAGTTGTCACCTATTTCCTGCTTATTGTAGAGTAAACCATCATGTGTTCAGGTGAGTTGTTTGAACAGTTCTCTAATGAGTAGTTGACTGCAAAAGTGAAAAGCTTGAATATTAAAAGGAACATTACATATACAATTCATTTTCTTTACCCAGATTTATGAAATGAGTATAATATATAGGATTAATTTGTAATTTATTCCTAATATTGATCACTTAGGCTACTTCTAATTTTTGCTGTATGCTGAGTATCTGTCCACATTTCATATTTTTCCTTTAGGGTAAATTCACAGAATTCCTGGGGGAGATATATGAACACTTGAAAGACTAAAGTTGCTGTTATTTACTGTCAAGAAAAACTATGTTAGTTGACATTCTCAAAAGCAGTAATGAGTGATTCATCTATTTTTATTTTGGTATGTGAAAAATGATATAACACTAACAGATTTTTATTATTAAAGCTAAACTTTTAATTATTTTGAACATCTTAATTAACTTTTGAGTCAACTATTTCTGCCTTTTGCCTTACTAAACCACAATCTTTTACTTTTTTAATTTTTAATTTTTTAATTTTTTTTATTTTTTGCCAGGCAGAGTTAGACAGTGAGCAATCTTTTACTTTTTAAAAAACTGATTTAAAGTCTACTAAGAAAAAAAAATTCTCATTTTTTGGGAAATACTTATATTGCATTTGCATGACATTTTCAACTGTTCATGGTATATTTTAGCATACTAAAGTAGTCCCTGGTAACCTCTGTTCTATTTTCTATCTGTATAAATTTGCCTCTTCTAGATACTTCACAGAAGTAGAATATGATGGTCTCTGAGTTAACAATGGTTCACCTTACAATTTTTGATTTAATAGTGGTGTTAAAGTATACCCAAGGGCCGACACTGTGGCGTAGTGGGTAAAGCTGCCACTTGCAGTGCTGGCATCCCATATGGGCACCAGTTCAAGTCCCAGCTGCTCCACTTCTGATCCAGCTCTCTGCTATGGCCTGGGAAAGCAGTGGAAGATGGTCCAAGGGCTTGGACCCACGTGGGAGACCTGGAAGAATCCTGGTTCCTGGCTTCAGATCGGTGCATCTCTGACCGTTGTGACCAACCTGGGGAGTGAACCAGTGGATGGAAGACCTCTCTCTCTGCCTTTCTCTAACTCTGACTTTCAAATAAATAAATAAATCTTAAAAAAATCCATTTTTCATGTGCTGTATTTTCAACTTATTATGGTTTTTACAAGACCTCAATTATAAGTTGAGGAATATCTATGTTTGTCTTTGTCTTTGGCTTATTTCACTTAGCATAATGTTTCCAGAATTTTCCATATTGTAGCATATGTCAGAACAAAGAAGTTTTCAGTGACCAAAGAAAGTTTTCCATTATGATTCCTACCACTTTTAAGCACCCAGATGATCTGGTGAAAATTCATCCATATCCTTTTGTATGTTTGAATTTTAAAAGTTAGCTCCTTTATTAATTTGAAATTTCTGGATGTTGGGGCTGGCTCTGTAGTGTAGTGGGTTAGGCCTTTGCCTGTGATGCTGGTATCTGAGTGCCGGTTCTAGTCCTGGCTGTTCCTCTTCCAATCCAGCTCTCTGCTATGGCCTGGGGAAGCAGTAGATGCGGCCCAAGTGTCTGGGCTCCTGCACCCACGTGGAGCACCCAGAAGAAGCTCCTGGCTCCTGGCTGTGAATCAGCCCAGCTCTAGCTATTGCGTCCATTTGAGGAGTGAACCAGTAGATGGAAGATGTTTTTCTCTGTCTCTCCCTCTCTCTGCCTGTAACTACCTCTTAAATAAACAAATCAATCTTAAAAAAAATTCTGGATGTTGAGAATCTATATAAACTGTCAACAACAGTGTAGTTCTCTCCAAGCACCATTAAAAAAAAAAAAACTTAATTTTTCTATTTGCAAGGCACAGAGCAATCTTCCGTCTATTGATTCAGTCTCCAAATGCACACAAATACCTGGAACTGGGCCAGGTCCAAACCGAGAGCCAGGAACACAGTCCAGGTCTCCCATGTGGGTGTCAAGGGACTCAAATAACTTGGGCCATCACCTGATGCCTCCCAGGAAGTTGGAATCCTAAGCAGGAGTGGGAGCTGAACCAAGGCGTTCTGATACAGGATGTAGGTGTCCTAAGTGGCGTCTCAACTGCTGTTCCAAGTGCCCATTCCAACAAGCATACGTTTTTGAACAATCTACCTTGCCTATGATTTAGGATGCCTCTAACATATGTTAAATACAGCTTTTCTTTCTAATTCGGCTGTATCATTATCTCCTGTGTTTGTTTTGTGTTGCTACTTGAGAATGTGTAATTTAAAAAGAAATTTGTTTACCTCAAAGTTCTGGAGGACCAAAAGTCCAAAATCAGACAGCTGCATCTAGTGATGGCCTTGTGCTATAAAACATGGCAGAAAAAAGCCAAAGGGCAAGTATGTGAAACAGAAAACACAAGGAGTGACAGTTTAGTAACAACTAATTTTTCAAGGCAACCAAACTATTCCTTGAGAGCGAGAACTCCAGTGATTAAGGCATTAATCCATTCATGAGGGCTCTGGGCCCCGGCTCTGGGCCCCAGCTGCAGAAATTGCTACACTAGGGACCAAATTCCAAACCGTATTCAAACTACAGCATCCGCTGCTGCGTTTTAATTCTCTGAATGGGCCTTTGCTGCATACTTGGGTTTCCCTGACAGACTATCTTAAAACAACCTCTGGTCAACTCATCCTTCCATGACTTTCCCTCAGTTATCTCATATTTTCTCAATTTAGACCTCTATCTCTCCCTTGCCACCATTTCCTCCTTTGCTCCCAGCCAATGCTCTTGCATCTTAATCTGTACAAAGAATGGAGAGCAACCCACCACACCAGACATCAACCCACCACACCAGACATCAACCCACCACACCAGACATCAGCCCACCACACCAGACATCAGCCCATCACACCAGACATCAGCCCACCACACCAGACATCAACCCACCACACCAGACGTCAACCCACCACACCAGACGTCAACCCACCACACCAGACGTCAACCCACCACACCAGACATCAGCCCATCACACCAGACATCAGCCCATCACACCAGACATCAGCCCACCACACCAGATATCAGCCCACCACACCAGACATCAACCCACCACACCAGACGTCAACCCACCACACCAGACGTCAACCCACCACACCAGACGTCAACCCACCACACCAGACATCAGCCCATCACACCAGACATCAGCCCACCATACCAGACATCAGCCCACCACACCAGACATCAGCCCACCACACCAGACATCAGCCCATCACACCAGACATCAGCCCATTACACCAGACATCAGCCCACCACACCAGATATCAACCCACCACACCAGACATCAGCCCACCACACCAGACATCAGCCCACCACACCAGACATCAGCCCATCACACCAGACATCAGCCCACCACACCAGACATCAGCCCATCACACCAGACATCAACCCACCACACCAGACATCAGCCCACCACACCAGACATCAGCCCACCACACCAGACATCAGCCCACCACACCAAACATCAGCCCACCACTTTGTCGTCCTCTGCAGTGGTGCCTGTCGTTGAGTAAACCCTGCTCCTGTGAGGAGACCACCCCACTGGCCTGAGAACTCTACAGCTCTTCTCTCACACACGCTTTCAGCCCACAATCTTCTGATTTCCCCCCCTTAACCTCCACAGCTCTTCCTCACACTCCCCCTCCAGCCCAAACACTATTTTTCTCTTCCCTTCAGCTAATTCTTGCTGATCTTGTTCTAATCTGCATTTCCTTTCCTCCTACTTACACGGCTTCCAATGAAGACAACTTCCACGTGGTTAGAGCCAGTGATAGTTCCTAGCTCATTTGACTTCTGGTTTTCTGGATTAGTTGATTTCCAGGATTCTCCCTTGTCCTGGTACTTATTCCTGCACATCTGATCATGCTTTATCTGTCTCCGCAGGCTCATCTTTTTAAGTCTTAGTTCTAGACTTCTTACCTGAACAGTTTTTCTTCAGCAATCTTGTTCTTGTTCAAGGCTTCAGTTAGTCAACTTGGGCTTCTCTCCAGCTTATCCAAAGTGTGATCTTGTCACTTCACTGCAATACACTTTTTGATGGCATTTTAGGGTAAAGATTAAGTAAAACAGAATCCCTTACCATGGCCAACAAGGCCTCTTTGAGCTCTGCCACCATCTCAATCCTGTCTCCATCTCCTACACCAGCTGTACCAGCTTCCTTGCAGTCCTTGTAGCTCTTCAAAGCCATACAGTCTTTGAGGTCTACGACCATTCTCCAATACCAAACTGTACTAACTCTCAGCTCTCTATGTGTTACTTTCTCAAGGACGATTCCCTGACCTTCATGAATGGATAAAGCCTCTCCATTAGAGGCTTTCAAGGCACATGAATCACAACAGTGTACCACTTGCCATAGCTGCAGCCGTTCATACGTTGTTTCTGTCTCAACAGGCCATAAGAGCACAGACTGCTCACTAATGTGAGCAGTTAATTGCTTCCTTACCTCACCCACTGACATCAGTGAATCGAGGAGACATTCCTGGGCAGGTGACCTTCCTGTGTTCTCGCTAGAGAACCCTGCTTCTGAATCTACTATTGCACCTAAAAGTTCATTCATTCCACCAGTAGTGTTTTTTAAAGTAAGTCAGGCATTATTTGGGGCACTAGGTCTGTTGCTGAAACAAGACTTAGACTTTTTTTTTTTTTTGGCTTCTAAGGCATCAGAATCTGAGAGCCACAGACTCTCTTTGCAGGAAAAAAATATCCATACCTATAACATTTTAGAAATGATTTTTAGCAAGATTCATGGACACACTGCAGCCCAGCCATGAACAACTTGGTTAGTTCTACAAGCACTGGGACGGCAGGGACGTAATGCTGCTCTGGCTTATCAATACAGCTAGCAAAGAACCTGGTCCACAGAGAAACAGAACTCCTGTCTGTCCCTTGAAACTCAATGAACAGTCTACGTTCACAAAGCAATTTAATGTAGTGAGTAAAATTGTTGGCTGTTGGAGCCAGACTGCCTGGGCTTAAAATTTGGTCAACAGTTGTGGTGACCTAAGGACACAACTTCATGTCTGTTGGCTCAGTTTGACTATCAGGAAAATGGGAACATTCCCTCAGTCACTTAGAATATTCAGGAAATTTCACTTATTCTTAGGCACTAAATCACCCCAATAACACATTATGAAGATGAGGAAGCAGAGACAGGTAAAGTTAATTCCCCAAAGTTGCTCAGATAGTAAATGGCAGATCCTGGATTCAAACCAACAGCGTGGCTCCAGAGTCCTGTCTTAGTCCTCTGCTCTGCGCACAGTAATGCTCGTGGTAACTGCTTGTTTAATCACACTGTGGACTATGCTCTGAGTCTCTGCGTTTCTAAGCATTTTTGAGGAGTGAAATACACTCTGTAACATGCACAATTTTTATACTTAAGAAGGTCCTTTCTATATTACCACTGATTTCAAGTAAGTTCCACGTTTATAACATCTATGATCTGAAATTTTCAAGTTAATCTCAACGTTTGTAAGTAAGGGAAAAAGAGTTTATGAAAGCGGATCTTTTGGGCCGCGCAAAAGGTTGCACGTTCCCATAGGGAGGCTCCACTTTCCCAGAAAATATCGGCCCAAGGTGCCCAGTGCTGGCCCAGCCTAGGCAGGCGGAGCTGAGCATCTGGCTGGGCGCCAGGCTTTGCCCTGCAGCCCCCCCCCCCCCACACTGGCGGCAGTGCTGCGGACGTCATAATCTCCCCAGCGGCGGAAGAAGGGAACGACTCACCTGTTGGTGTCAGCTCCAGGCAAAGCGCAGGGGTCCCGGGGCCGTGCCTCCGTCCTTCTTCCCTCGCGGGCCTGTCTCCCCAGGTCTGCCGTTTTCCCGAGGCCCAGGCCTGGGTCTAGGTCTCCAGCCGCTCTACAATTTCCTCCAGCCAGGCCGACCAGGCCGCCCCTTCACCCTTAGCCAATCAGAGCTTGGGAGACGGGTAAGCCCGCAGGCACACCCCCACGGCTCCAACCCGGCCAATCAGAGCGCGGGACACAGGCTACGTGACACACCCCACGCTTGGGTAGGGGCCGGCTGCCGAGCCAGGTCTGCGTGGGAATCAGCTGCCCGGGACGTGGCACAGGGCCTGCAATGACTGCGTCTGACATCTTCACACCCTTTGCTTCCCAGCATTAGGAGACTTGGAATTCCAGTTGCTTTGTCCCTTAGAGAATGTTACTAGCTCGTAAGAAAACAAGTACAACCAACTCAGAAATCGCTGAATCCTTTTGAGCCAGAGTTCCCAAAATCAAGAAGCAATTCACACACATACACACAATGTTTTAAGAAACAAAAGATCTCTACCCCGGCAGTTAACGACTTTGATTAGTCTTTTTTTTTTTTTTTTTAAGATTTATTTGAAAGAGTTACAGAGAGAGGAAGAGCTGGAGAGAGAGGTCTTCTATCTGCTGGTTCACTCCCCAGATGGCCGCAAAGGCCAAGAGTCTCCTCTCGGTCTCACATGCGGTTGGAAGCGCCCAAGCACTTGGGCTACCTTCTACTGCTTTCCCAGGCCATAGCAGAGAGCTGGAACGGAAGTGGAGCAGCCAGGACTCGAACTGGTGCCCACGTGGGGTGCTTGCGCTGCAGGCCAGGGCTTCAACTCGCTGTGCCACAGAGCCTGCCCTGCTGACTAATGTTTAAAAGCCATCTTCCCGGGAGGCGCTGTGGCGTAGCGGGTAAAGCCACTGCCTGCAGTGCCGGCATCCCATATGGGCACCAGTTCGAGTCCTGGCTGCTCCACTTCCGATTGAGCTCTCTGCTGTGGCCTGAGAAAGCAAAAGATGGCCCTTGGCCCCTGCACCGGTGTGGGAGACCTGGGAAGAAGCTCCTGGCTCCTGGCTTCGGATCGGCACAGCTCCAGCCGTTGGGGCCAATTGGGGAGTGAACCAGCGTATGTAAGACCTCTCTCCCGCTCCCTCTCTCTGCCTCTCTGTGTAATTCTGACTTTCAAACAAATAAATAAATCTTAAAAAAAAAAAGCCATCTTCCTATCACCTTCACCTAAACACTACTTTACTGATTAATGGCCAAGTGGCTTACATTCTAATGCTGTTTTAAAAAATATTTATTTATTTGAAAGGCAGAATGACAGAAAGGAGAGACAGCAAAAGAGAGCACTAGTTCATCTATTCACTCCTCAAATGTCTGCAACAGCTGGGGCTTGGTCAGGCTGAAGCCAAGAGCCAGGGACTTAATCTGAGTCTCCCACATGGGTGGCAGGGATCCAAGTACTTCATTACCTGCTGCCTCCCAGGTGCATATTAGTAGGACGTTGAATTAGAAGTAGGCACTGTAACTCAAAAGGCTTAATCCTCCACCTTGTGGCACCAGCACACCCGGTTCCAGCTCTCTGCTGTGGCCCGGGAAGTGCAGTGGAGGATGGCCCAAGTGCTTGGGCCCTGCACCCCATGGGAGACCAGGAGAAGCACTTGGCTCCTGGCTTCGGATCAGCGCAGTGCGCTGGCCGCGGCGGCCATTGGAGGATGAACCAACGGCAAAGGAAGACCTTTCTCTCTGTCTCTCACTGTCCACTCTGCCAGTCAAAAATAAAAAATAAAAAAAAAGAAGTAGAGGTGGGACTTGGTCCTAGGCACTCAGATACGGGATACAGGCATCACAAGTTATGGCTTAACCTTCTATGGCCATAACGCCTGCCCCTACATTGTCCATTATCATCTGTGATGCCCAAACTCATGAAGTAAACAAATTATCTCTCCTTTATTCTCACATTTATCCATCCAATCAATGAATATTTGTGGCATGTCTCTTGAATGGTGAGCATGTGAAACAGAAATGCGAAGAAAGCACTTGAGGAATAAAATATATCACGTGTACCACATTCTAAGAAAGGAAAAAGATATCAACGACTAATAACATCATTAATCACAACTGGAGTTAAATGTCACCAAGGACAGGATGCCCTGATCCTGGCCTGGTTGTTCTGTGTGTAGGACTGCAGTCAGGGAAACCATGGTTTCCCCAGGTTTGTGGTCCTTCTGTCCTGTATTTACAGTACATGGCACAGTGCTAACACAGCTTTAATGCACAACACCATAACATGTCCAGACCACTCTCTCATCTTGTGAACAACTTGAGGATACTATGAACAATGCTTGACACAGAGCAGGTACTCAGCAAATGTTAACCCCTTAGTATGCAGTTTAAGTTCCCAGGTTTTATTTAGAGGCACTGGCACTTGCACTTTAACTTTATAGTAGGCAGCTGGCCAGTGCTGTGGTGAAGTGGGTAAAGCCACTGCCTGCGGTGCCAGCATCCTATATAGGTGCTGGTTCGATTCCCAGATGACCCACTTCCAATCCAGCTCCCTGCTAATGTGCCTGGAAAAAGCAGCGCAAGACGGCCCAAGTACGTGGGCCCCTACACCCATGTGGGAGACCTGGAAGAAGCTGCTGGCTCCTTATCGGCCCACCTCTGGCCATTGCTGCCATTTGCATAGTGAACTAGTGGATGAAGATCTCTCCCTGTCTCTCCCTCTCTCTCTAACTCAGACTTTCAGATAAATAAATCTTTTTTTTTTTTTTAAATAGTAGTAGGCTGAATCTAGATTCCTCATCTCAACTATGATTTCCAACATATTCTAGAATTAACTGAATAGCTAATGTATATGAGTAGGAGGTATTTGTCCAGTACCTTTATTTCCTCTGAGATACCCTTATCTAAAAACTCCATTATTCATGGACTTATTGCATGCTTTCCTGAATTACAAACATTTGTGGTCCAGACTAACCTAAGTGTGTCACTTGCATTTAGGGATAGGGAATTAGAGTAGGATACAGAAAAGAAAAAAATATTAAAATAAACTCAGAACTGCATGGTGCAATCAGAGCTGGGCTAAGCTGAAGCCAGGAGCCCAGAACTCTGGGTTTCCCACAAGGGTGACAGGATCCCCAGTACTTGGACCATCATCTACTACTTACCCAGGCGCATTAGCAAGGCGCTGGATTGGAAGTGGAGTGGATGGGACCTGAACTGGTTCTCTGAAATAGGATGCCAAGGTTGCAAGCTGTGGCTTAACCTGCTGCATTGTGCCAGCCCTGATCATTGTTAATTCATTATCCAGTATATTTTAAACTGCATATCATCTAAGTTAAGTTTCTGTATTTTGACCCTGTATCATCTTCAGCTACTTTTAAATGCACATACACTGAATATCTATCACAACTGAAGATGAGAAAGTGAAAAGTCACTGGTTATAGTTGAAAATGGCAAGAACTAGCCTGCTAGAGAACAGTCAAGGGATAACAAGTCATAATTATAATGGCAGCTAGCCAGAACTACAACATACAGCTATACAGAACGTGTACTATACAATCCAGGGAGCTATGCAGCACACAGCTCACAGTTTATTGAGTATCCTAGCACACCAGGCACACTTATGACCATTTTACATGGAATTGGACTATGAAGCAGATACTATCTCATCCTCATTTTTTATATGAAAAAAAAAATGTGCAGAAAGTTAAGGATTTGCCCAAGATCTCAAAGCTGGTAAAGAGGCAGAGCCAGGCATCTGACTACAGAGCTGACGTTCTTAACTGTTACTCTGTAAAGTCTGACTCATAAGCTCTATTACTTGAAAACAACCCTTTAGCTTTAAATCTTTTTTGTAAATTAACTTTGAAACATACTGTTTTATTAAATATGTGATACTTAGTCACTTTGTCTCTTAGAGAATATACTTAAAAACTCCGTTCTACAATACTATCTTCATTCAAGACCATGGCATGGTGGTTTATATAATCTGTCTCTAATTTATAAATCACATCTCACATAGCAGTGCTCTTCCCCTTACAAAAAAAGGGGAACAAAAGAAAAACAAAACAACCATCAAGTACACAAAATGGCATATTTGCATAAACTTTAATAACAAGGTCACTTTAGTTATAAATGAACAAAAAAAGGGAGACAGAGAGAACTTAACACATGATCCTTCTACAAGTTTGGGTCTAAACAGGCAAACATGAAGTTTAAAACATATTCTATGCATTAACAGAGGTTACAATAACCAATTTTGATTATACACATTTTCTAAAACATTATCAAAGTTAGTTCAATGATGTCAAGAAAATTTTGTTCTTAAATTTTAACAAAGTCTTTTAAGAAAGTCTAAAAACCTCCTATTTCCCCACATTGACTCTCAAACTTTGAGTTTGATAACAGAATATCAGTTTGCAACTTTTACCATACATGAAAAATTATCAAAAATATATTGATGGATCTATGCTAACTGTGACTATTTATATTTACATTAAGCAAACTCTTTTGTCAAGTTCTTTATATACAAATTACAGCCCATCCTATGTGAAATTCATTAAAAAGTTAAAAACCACAGAAATGTCATTAGAAACAATGCATTTCAAAATGTAACTGCTTTCCGTAAGTGAAGAACATTTTAAAATAATTTAGTTGAAAAGTATTGAAATCCCCACAAATTTCAGCTGCAACAGTATTCCTCCTGAATGTTTTCTGTGATTTAAAGGGGAGGGGGGACAAACAAAACTGAGTAAAGCTTGATTATAAAGAATTAAATCATAAAAACTTGATGTATTTATTGATCATCTCCAATAAATTTGTAGTCTAATTAGGTTGATATTAAAAAATTAAGCAATTAAAATATAAAGTTTGTACGAAATCTTTAAACATTGGCAAATGTACTATATATTCTTCAAATTAACTTGGATCACATCAATAGTATCCCATGTCCAATTAAAATGAATGTAGGCATAGCTTTTTCATACTTCTACAAAGATCCAACACTTAAAAATCCAGACTATTTTTAAACTGGAAAGAATTTAGATTTTAGAAGCATCACAACAGATAAAATTATACACATTTAAGAGGCAAAAAATGCCACTAAAATTAAAATACCATTTTAATTGTTTGAGACTCATGGTCACATAGTAAGGAAATGAAAAAGTGCTATTTTCCCAAGTAAAAACTTGACCACAAAATCATAAGCTTTTCAAATTTAAAGATCATCTTGTCAGATGACCATAAAACTGAGAACAGCACTTTGTCCCAAAACAGTTGCATCTCTTGTCCAATAATTAACTGATTTTAATAACTGCTTAAGGATTCATGCTTCAGGATTGATTCTCTGGTATGAAACAGAGACTAGCTCCATCTGAGTTTATGTTAATTACACACTCTATTAAGGCACTAAAAAAATCCCAAAAATATTTACCTAATTAGTGCTCTGTCTCTGGACTTTAGAACCGATACTCTGTGTGTCCTCTTCCTGACTAGGACGCTTCCCACTGCTGAGACCAGTGCCCATGGAGCTTCTTCCTGTACATTTAAAACATGTATGTTTAAGATAGGAAAGGCAAAAGAAGAGTATGCTCAAATGCTTCATTCTTACCTTGTTTTAATAGGTGAGTTTGCTGAGTGTCTCCTTGAGCATAATGTAAAATACCACTCCCTTGAGAGCAACCTGTTAGTATTTAAAACACAGTAAAATTACTTACAATAAAATCCAAGATGTATGTATTGAGACTGCATGCCCAATTTTTAGTTTTTGTACTTAAGCTCATTTATATGCTTTTAGGATTAAACTCCTCCTTAATGAACCAAAAATCACACACCCAACTAAAGAAAAATGTTTAGGCCATAGAAATATTGGCAGTTCAAAGGCAAAGTCATTAATAGTCACATTCTAAAAGAAAATATTTATTTAGACATGAAGGTACAACACAGAGAAAGTGTGACAGACATCGTCCTTCGATTTTGCCACTTTCTTCCATGCTCTTCCTTCAGAACCCCTCTAAAACATTTCTTTAGAGATAAGGGAATAAGGGCTTGCCAGAAGAGAGTTAAACAATTCCAATTCCAATACACAGCAAGGAAAAGATACAGACTCAGGAGCAGTTACCTTGCCATAGGAATTCTATCAGCCCTAAAGAAGAAACAATGTCATAAGAGTGGGGTGGCTAGCATAGAAAAGTAAGCTTTAGAGATAACATTTTTTTTTTTTAACAGGCAGATTTAGACAGTGAGAGAGAGAGACAGAGAGAAAGGTCTTCCTTCCGTTGGTTCACCCCCCAAATGGCCGCCACGGCCGGCGCTGCACCGATTCGAAGCCAGGAGCCAGGTGCTTCTTCCTGGTCTCATTTTAATTAGTGTCTCCAGATTATGGGCAAACACAAGCATTCTGGCCCCTGGACAGGTCACCTCAAGGGCTGAACAAGACCATCTACTTATTTTTATTTTATGTTCATCAAGTTTTTCTGGGTAAAGCATTCAGCTTTTCAGGTATTCCAAATTGGGAAAGTGGATGCCCTGGATCAGAGACCTTCTATCAATGCAAAGGGATATCTCCATGGTAAATTAATAAAGTAATACTCCCCATTGATACTTTAATTCATACTGTTTTCAAATTTCTAGTCTGTCATGTATAAAATGGTCATCTCTATACTTAAAAAAATCCAATTTTTAGACCTGTAAGGCCAATAAAGGTCAGATTCTGAACTATGGCAAATTCACCATTAAATGGTGCTACTCTTGAGCTTGCCGTCAGTGGGACTTTTTTTTTTTTTTTTTTTGACAGGCAGAGTAGACAGTGAGAGAGAGAGAGAGAGAGAAAGGTCTTCCTTTGCTGTTGGTTCACCCTCCAATGGCTGCCGTGACTGGCATGCTGCAGCCAGCGCACCGCGCTGAGCCGAAGGCAGGAGCCAGGTGCTTCTCCTGGTCTCCCATGGGGTGCAGGGCCCAAGCACTTGGGCCATCCTCCACTGCACTCCTGGGCCACAGCAGAGAGTTGGACTGGAAGAGGGGCAACCGGGACAAAATCTGGTGCACCGACCGGGACTAGAACCCAGTGAGCCGGCGCCGCAAGGTGGAGGATTAGCCTATTGAACCATGGCGCTGGCTACAGTGGGACTTTTCCTAACAGTGATACCTGTCACCGTGTGGTACTTTATTATGCAAAACTTCACACAACTATGTGAACATAGTGAATGCCACTGAAGTACACACTTAAAAATGTTAACAGTTATGTTACATGTTTTTAATCACTAAAAAGGTCAACAAATACATATTAAATTCTATTTATTTACACTTTCCTCATTTCATTTATATCTAAACACATATGCTGAATGCCTGTGAATGCCAGGGACTATACCAGGTACTAGGGATACAAATATAACTAAGATATGGGGTCTGCCTTCAAGGGGTTCATATCTGAATCTGAGGAGACAACTACCCCAAATCACTAAGTACAAAAGTGATACTAGGTGTTTGGATGGATTTTAGTACAGAATACAATAGGGACTCTGAGAAAAGATTGGTCAGTTTTATTGGAAGATTCATAAAGATGGCCCTTCAGACAAGTAATAAACTAGTCACCTTTAGTTTTATTTTCTCAAGGTCACCCATTTTTTTTTTTTTTTTAAATTTATTTTCCCCCCATGGTCGGCGCCAAGGCTCAACAGGCTAATCCTCCGCCTTGTGGTACCGGCACACCGGGTTCTAGTCCCGGTTGGGGCGCCGGATTCTGTCCCAGTTGCCCCTCTTCCAGGCCAGCTCTCTGCTGTGGCCCGGGAGTGCAGTGGAGGATGGCCCAGGTGCTTGGGCCCTGCACCCCATGGGAGACCAGGAAAAGCACCTGGCACCTGGCTCCTGCCATCAGATGAGCACGGTGCGCCGGCCACAGCGCGCCGGCCGTGGCGGCCATTGGAGGGTGAACCAACGGCAAAAGGAAGACCTTTCTCTCTGTCTCTCTCTCACTGTCCACTCTGCCTGTCAAAAAAAAAAATTAAAAAAAAATAAAAAAATTTATTTTCCCCCCAAAGAAACCTTTTGTTTAAGGAATACGGACTTCATGCATTTCTTAAGTACAACTTTAGGAATATAGTGATTCTTCCCACCATACCCACCCTCCCACCCACTCTTCTACCCTTCCTCCTCCTCCTCTCTCTCTCATTCCCAGTCCTATTCTCCACTAAGATCCGTTTTCAATTAACTTTATAAACAGAAGATCAACTCTCTACTAAGTAAAGAGTTCAACAATTTGCACAGTAAGAAACAACAAAAACAAAAACAAAAAAGCCTGCATGGGAAGTTAGTGCACAGTGACTCTTTTTGTTAATTTAACAATTAACACTCTTGTATTATGTCAGTGATTACCCAAAGCTCTTCATATGAGCAGCCTAGGCCAGGGAAGCCTTTTGAATCTACAAACTCCATTGGTATTTAGACAAAGCCATAAGTGAAGTGGAAGTTCTATCCTCCCTTCAGAGAAAAGTAAGGTCACCAATTCTATTCCTTCTTTTAGTACTAAGGTAAATGTGAATAACTTCAAGAACAAAATGTTGAATGAAAGCAGCAGACACAATAAAGAATACAAACTAAATGATTCCATTCCTATAAAGTTAACAAAATAGACAAAAATTATTGTACTATGAATCAAGAGGGTGAATATCTATGGGAAGAAGGGGAAATTAATAAGCTTAATAAATATATTGGAAACTTCTTTAAGATAATCTTTATTTTTTAACTTATTTTTATTTTTTTAAATTTATTTTTATTATTTTTTTAATTTATTTTTTTTGACAGGCAGAATGGACAGTGAGAGAGACAGAGAGAAAGGTCTTCCTTTGCCATTGGTTCATCCTCCAATGGCCGCTGCGGCCGGCGCACTGCGCTGATCCGAAGCCAGGAGCCAGGTGCTTCTCCTGGTCTCCCATGCGGTGCAGGGCCCAAGCACTTGGGCCATCCTCCACTGCACTCCCGGGCCACAGCAGAGAGCTGGACTAGAAGAGGAGCAACCGGGACAGAATCCGGCGCCCGGTCTGGGACTAGAACCTGATGTGCCAGCGCCGCAAGGTGGAGGATTAACCTACTGAGCCATGGCGCCGGCTAATAATATTTCTTTCTTTATAGGGCTATATGATATGAAGATCTTCTGACTTGCTGAATTCATGAATACCACTATAGTCTATAACTTTCCCATAAAAAGTAGATTTTATTTTCATGCCAATAATGGTGTAAGAGATAGTGAGCAAAGAACAGAGATCTGTTGATCAGTTAGCTTGTTTAGTCACAAAAATCACAAGTCCTCATATTCATGTCTTTAGAGTCACTAGAAAAGTTAAATTACAAACTACCAAGAACATACAAGAAGGGAAACTTAGAGTGAAAACTTCAAAAAAATTTTTTGTGGGGCCATTGCTGTGGCATAACAAGTTAGGCTACCACATGCAGTGATGGCATCCTATATGGACACTGGTTCAAGTCCTAGCTGCTCCACTTCCAATCCCGCTCCCTGTTGGTGCACATGGGAAAGCAGTGCAAAATGGCCGAAGTACTTGGGCCCCTGCACCCACTTGGGAGACCCAAAAGAAGTTCCTGACATAATGATTCAAATTCCCAATATATACAAATTTAACATTATTAATATCACATATATTAAGAATGTATGCGATGGGGCCAGTGTTGAGGTACAGCAGGTTAAACGGCCAACTGCAATGTTGGCATCCTATACTGAAGCACAGGTTTGAATCCCCACTACTATGCTTCCAATCCAGCTCCCAGCTAATGCACCTAGGAAGCAGTGGATGGTGGTCCAAGTACATAAGCTTCTGGGACCCACACTGGAGTCCCGGATGGAATTCCAGGCTCCTGGCTTTGGTCTGACCCACAGGCCATTTGAGGAGAGAATCAATGGATGAAAAATCTCTATCTCTGTCCCTCCCTATCTCCCTCCCTGTCACTCTGTGTTTCAAATAACTTTTAAAAAAGGATTTATTTGGTACTAAATATATATCATACAGAAAACTATCACAGACCAGACTTTGTAAGAAAAAAAAAAACCCATATATCAAAGGACTAAATGCTCTGTGCATGAATACAATACATCTTTTGACCATTTTTACAGGGTCACTGACCTTCACTAATTACCTTATAGCTGGTACACATCCAAAGAGAATAAAAAATAATGAACATTCTGAAAATAAGAATTGCGAATTTCATTTTACCCTTAAAATCACTGTCCACATTCAGTTTGCAAGATCTTTAACTTGATCTAAGTATTTACTACATGTAATAATGTTTTCCATTTCTAAAATATCACCA
Source organism: Sylvilagus floridanus (assembly GCA_949820135.1). Lineage (NCBI taxonomy): Eukaryota > Metazoa > Chordata > Mammalia > Lagomorpha > Leporidae > Sylvilagus > Sylvilagus floridanus. The sequence goes on along the minus strand of OX463231.1, from coordinate 40,708,873 downwards.
ACGGAGTGAGGTGATATGTGTGTGCATGGGTATAGACCTATTATATTAACTTTAAAGATAGATTGTTATAAGTAATCTATCTATGTGATGAAGTACAATAATTTCTTTTTCACTTACTTCCACTGCCGCTACAACCTGGAATATTTTCTCCAGGAGAATATCCCATGAGGCCTCCATTCCCATTCGGATTAGAAGGTACTGATGCAAGAAGACCTGAACAGAGGAAAAAAAAAAAAAAGATCCTATCAAATTATGATCAAGATCAAAGTCAAGAATACAGAAACAACTGCCCAAATAACAAATCAAAGGCAACTACCAACATACCTAGACCTCTGTATCGTGAAAGCTGCTGATAGATCTGTTTCATTCTTTCAATATTCAAACGGCTTGCCTCAGCATGGTTCACCATTGGTTTAGGATAATTAATTCCTATCAAACATTTGGCTACCTTTTGAATACCTTCTGGTGCATTCCAGGGATCATAGATATATTTTGCAGGGAAGCCTCTTAGGACAGGCAAGTAACGCCTTTTGGGAAAAGGAAGAAAAATTATTAATAAAATGCACTATGAGCAAACTGTAAGAAAACTACCAGCTGTCAGTGACCAAAATCAAATCAATACCATTTAAATGATCTGTTTACCCTTCTCCTTATTTCTGCTGCCCATCTTGAGAGGGGAATACTTAAAGTGTTGCTTAAACATGAAAAGCTCTTCCGGATTAGCTATTCCAAACCGAGTAATAACCCTTGATTTACCTGATATAGTCTCCATTGGGATCTGTTCTCCTACCAAAACCAACAGGGCAATAGCAGTGAAAAAACTGTTGGAAAAAGGAACTACAAGATAGCCACATCCAACTTCCAGCATTTATGCTCCAATCTGCATCAAGCAATAATTCTTCAAATACCTTCAGAAGTAACAGTAACCAATTAGTTTGCACACACATAATTCTCAAAGCAAGCATTTTCGAGGTCACTGTAGATCAAAAGTCAAGGCAAAGAAAATTAGCACAAAACTGTAAAATCAAAACATTCCAGTTAGCTTCCTTGTTTGCTCTGTTCTATAATGAGGAATATCAGGGAAAGAAAAATATTGGTAATATAGATTAGAGAATTTACTTTTCCAATCCTTGCAGTGTTACTGGGGGAAGGGTAAAAATAATTACTAGAGTCACTGGTTTAAAAGATAGGATATTAACAGAGAAAAAACATTAAACCACTTTCAAAAAAGCAAAACCACTACCAAATAAATCACCAACAAAAACTTAGAAGCTTGGCATAGTGGCCTAGATAAAGGGAGCACACTTAAATACAAATGTACTTTAAAAATGTACTAATATTACACAATTTAAGTTTTGAATTCCTTGATTCAAAAAATACAGAGTTAAATACATGATTATAAATTGACTAAGTTTTTGCTACACATCTTTATATACAATTTTGTACTAAGAAATAAAGGAGATGTAAAAAACAGGCTCAAAATTGGTCCTTAGATAGGGAAAATTTATAATATTGTCAGAAAGGGAGAACATATTTGTAAATCCTGTTAAATAAAACCACAATATGATATCACAAAACATAGTATGCTTCACTTTACATAACAGAAATATTACCAAAAAGTTACAATGTTGAAGTGAGGTGAAATGATTTACATTCTAAGATTTATAATATAAATTCATTATTTCTGAGAATGCTTAGGCAAATCTTTTTTGTGACAGAAATGAATACATATAAATATATCTATACAATAAATCCAGGAAGCTAAATCTTACAGTTCTCTTAAATCACAGCCTGCTTTAAACATTTAAATGAGTTTAGGTCTATTGCTTTAGCCAGTTTTTAGCATTTCTTCTGTCTGATTATACCATCCTGCTGTCCAAAAGTATGCCTGTACTGTGGTGATTAAAAGTTTTATGCACTGAAACACTAGATTATAAATGAATCTGTATAATATACAACATCTAGAGTTCCTTCAAAGACCTGGCTACTTTTCTTAGAACACTTACCTTCATGCCTTCTTCCCAACTGATCCATAGGTCACCTCGTGTGAGGAAGCAAGCAACTGCGTGTCTGGCTAAATGGTGAATCCAACCTTCCTGACGAAGCTGTGTCATGATGGCATCAATCCATGGAAAGCCTGTCTGACCTTCAGCCCATTTGGCTAATGCCTCAGGATTCTTATCCCAAGGAATCTGAACACAGATGGGGTTTCCCTCCATTTTATCAAAGCGTGGATTATTCGTTGCTGCTGTATAGAAAAACTCACGCCATAATAGCTGCCCATAAAGAGAAAGAGGAGGGGAACTGTTCTTCTTTACCTATGATTAAAAAAAGCAAAGAAGTATTATCAGCAAGTTTTAAAAATGTATTTTGAAAGGTAAGCACTGATTTTAAAAAGTACCTTTTTGTAGAGATCTGTCAGTTTGAAGTAGAATAGTCTACATGACAAACAGCCAAATCGCAAATAAGGACTGAGCCCAGTGGGGCTTGCAAGCAAGGAATTAGCATTCATTCGAGGTCTTTCAAAGTTTGCCACCCAAGCCTGAAAACACAGAAAGAATCACATTGTCTTTCCCACTTAAACACAGCATTCAAAACAGATTTTTTTTAACAAAAGTTACCCAGTTCTCTGAGAATCACTTATTATCCATGCCACAAGTTACATATTTTTATTAAACATGAAAGAAAAGTAAGCATTCTTTCATTTCAATTATCATGCAGCACATACTCATGTGAAATACATCACCTTCAAATTCCCAGCACATGCCTGAGATTACCTTCCACTGCCCACTGACGTTAACAGAGGATTCTATTCTAATTTCAAACTTATGGTCATCAGAAACTAGGTTAAGTAGAAAGGTAGGAAATAACCAAGAAAAATAATCAGAAAAGCAGGAGAAAGGGCATTTAAATGATAGTTAATTTTCAAATACTTAGGTTTGTGTAACTTTATTTCCCTGAACTCTTCTTTTTTCAACATTCTACTTTTTATTTTTAAAAGAGAGTGAAATTATTTTTAAAATGCCAGATTGAAAATAAAACATGGCTAGATGATCTAGATTGTCATACTTTTCTTTCCAAATGCCTTTCCAAACGTGTAAGTGCTTCAGTTTCTCCACCAGGCCACACTGCAGAAGATAAGCCATCTGTATCAAAACCTACAAAAAAACAAATAATCAATTCTCTGGAACTAAAACATTTTTTATTTAATCACAGTTGTGAGAACAATTATTTTGCAGAAAAATTATGAGAACAGCATAAAACGAATTGAGGGCCTGGAGAGATGCTATGACATAGTCTCTGTTCTTTAGGATGTACATCTTAAGGTGATAGCAACAGATATAGAGAGAGCACACATCATACAGAATTATCATTTCTTAGTTTAGGAGTTTTCTTTTTCTTTCTCACCACCCCCCCACCCCGTTTCCTTTTTAATGTATTAATACTTTATGTGGAAAAATTAGAAGTAAAATTTTCTGAGTGATTTATGACTTATAAACTGTTAAGTTCCATATTTATTACAGTTCACACCCACCTAGCTCTTCCAGGGAAGGGACTCCATATTTCTCATCATGGTCATCAGACACAGGAGTTGTGCACTTTTCAATCACTTCTGATGTAATTGTCTCCACTGGGATCTCTAGAGGTTCCATCTTACTGATAAGAGTCTGAAATCTTTTGTAAGTAAGAGGCGGTTGTCCACCATTGAGTTCTATTATCCTGTTATAAGAGTTAATAAAGAGCAGTTAATATAAAAGAAAATATATTGGTGTGATGAGCTCTAAACAGGCTTAAAATCAGAAAATAATTAATCACATAAGAGTTCTAATAGAATGACAATTTCTTACATGACCAGGAAATGTATTCAAATAGTTAATCAGTCTAAAACACATTCTCTTAATTTTGTAGATATCTGCAAGGTGTCAAAAATATACACTATGCAAATACCATAACCCTTAAGGTGAAGAGTACTAATGACTTATGAGTGAAAAAATCAAGTGGCTATAGTAGCCTCAAGACAATAACAAAAATTTTTTTTTAAGATTTATTTTATTTCTTTCAAAGGCAGAGTTACAGACAGAGAGAGACAGAAACAAAGAGGTCTTTCATCCACTGGTTCACTCCCTGAATGGCCACAATGGCCAGGGCTGGGCCAGGCCAAAGCCAGCAGCCAGGAGCTTCTTCCTGGTCTCCTACTTCGATACAGGAGCCCAAGCATTTGAGCCATTCTCTGCTGCTTTCCCAGGCACATTAGCAGGAAACTGGATCAGAAATGGAGCAGTTAGGACCCAAACCAGGACCCATATTGGATGCCTGCATTGCCACCACTGGCTTAACCCATCACAATGCTGGCCCCTAAGACAAAAAATTTAACACATGTGGACATGTGAAAAATATATTATTATAACCAAGCTCAAGGAATTCTTCAATCATCAATAAAATTAAATCAGCGTGCAGTTAAGATGCTGGTTAAGGCATCCAAAACAACATGGGGCAGGCACCGTGGTGAAGCAGGTAAAGCCACCACTTGTGATGCAGGCATCCCATAAAGGTACTGGCTTGGTCCCAGTTGCTCTACTTCCAATCCAGCTCCCTGCTAATGGCCTGGAAATAGAAGTGGAAGATGGCCCAAATGTTTGGGCCTCTACCATCTATGTGAGAGACCTGGAAGAAGCTCCTAGCTCCTGGCTCCTGACTTCAGCCTGGCCCAGCCTGGGCCATTACAGAACCAGCAGATGGAACTCTTACAAATAAATAAATGAATCTTTATCAATAACAACAGTAACAAAAAGGTACTGGTTTGCTCCTGATTCCAACTTCCTGCTAATGTGTACTCTGGAGGCAGCAGGTGATGGCTGAAGTAGTTAGGCTGCTACACCCAGGTAGGAAATCTGGATTGTGTTTCCAGCTCTCAGGCATGTGGTTAGTGAACTACCAGCACATGTGAGTTCTCTCTCTGTCTCATAAATAAAGTCTATAAACTAAATTAGGCTGATAATTATAGCAAGAAGTAATTGTAAGTCTTACCTTTTTTTTTTAAATAAACTTTATTGTATGTATGTGACATTTACAACATGAAGCTGAAGCTATGGAATACATACATGAAGGGTGTCTTCAAAAATTTCACAGAAAATGTATATCATGAAAAAAATCCATTGACTCAAAACTTTTTTATTTTAAATTCCTTTTTTCATGAACTTTTTGAAGTCCCTTCATAGAGGGTAAATGGTTACTTAGGGTAAACCAGATTAATGTATCTATAATGTCAGTTATCTTTTTTGTAACAAGAGCAGCTAAAACATACTCATTTAACAAAAATCTCAAACATAATATTTTATTAACTAATCTTCATGGTATATATATATATATATATATATTTTTTTTTTGACAGGCAGAGTGAACAGTGAGAGAGAGAGACAGAGATAAAGATCTTCCTTTTCTGTTGGTTCACCCTCCAATGGCTGCTGCGGCTGGGGCATTGCACTGATCTGAAGCCAGAAGCCGGGTGCTCTCCTGGTCTCCCATGCAGGTGCAGGGCCCAAGCACTTGGGCCATCCTCCACTGCATTCCCGGGCCAGAGCAGAAAGCTGAAATGGAAGAGGGGCAACCGGGACAGAATCCGGCGCCCCGACCAGGACTAGAACCCGGTGTGCCGGCGCAACAGGTGAAGGATTAGCCAAGTGAGCCGCAGCACCGGCCCATGGTATATATTTCTATACTTGTTCATTCTACATGCCTGGTATTTATATCCTTTGACCTATGTCTCCCCATTTTCCTCAGCAGGTTTCATTAATTCGGATTTTATATTACTGGAGTGTCAATTACTTGCTATTTTCTACTGTGCTCATTCCTTCACTAAAGATAAAAGCATCTGAGGTAAATGTTTGATGCAGCAGTTAAGTTGCCACTTGTGATACCCACATCCCATACCACAGTCTTTGAGTTCAGGTCCAGCTCCACTTCTAATTCCAGCTTCCTGCTAATGTGCACCCTGGAAGGCAGCAGATGATGGTTCAGGTGGTTGGCTCCCTGCCACATGGGAGACCAGGATTAAGTTCCAGGTTCCTAGTTTCTCCCTGGGCCAACCCAGGCTATTGTGGGCATGTGGGGAGTGAACAAGTGGATGGAAGTCTGATCTCCCTCTTTCTCTCTCCCTGCATCCTCCTCCCCCCATCTCCGTCTTTCAAATAAAAAAAATCTTTAAAAAGATATCATAATTTATATCTATAGCAATACAATAGCCTACATACAGTAGCCCCCTTTTATCTACACTTCTTTTAGATACCTGTGGTCAACCTCAGCCAAAAATATTAACATTTATCTCAATTCAAGTGAGAGACTGAGAGACACATTCAAAAATAATTGTCCTATTTCATTACTTATTAATCTCATGCCTTATAATTTATAAATAAAACTTTATCATAAGTATATAAACAGAACAGTATATTTAGGGGTCGGTACTATGTGTAGTTTTAGGCTCCATTGGGTGTTGGAATATATTCCCTGAGAATAAGGGGGTTACTATTGTTCTTACCACACCTAAGGCCCAAAATTTCAACTTACTTAGATTTAAGTAATTTTTATATTTACTACTCACTTCTAATTGCCTCAACCAAGTCATACTTTATTTTTTTAAGATTTATTTATTTATTTGAAAGTCAGAGTTACATAGAGAGAAGGAGAGGCAGAGAGAGAGAGAGAGAGAGAGAGAAAGAGAGAGAGAGAGAGAGAGAGAGGTCTTCCATCTGCTAGTTCACTCCCCAGATGGCTGCGATGGCTAGAGATATGCCGATCCGAAGCCAGGAGCTTCCTCCAGGTCTCCCATGCAGGTGCAGAGGCCCAAGGACATGGGCCATCTTCTTCTGCTTTCCCAGGCCATAGCAGAGAGCTGGATCGGAACAGGAGCAGCCAGGACTCGAACCGGTGCCCATATGGGATGCTGGCACTGCAGGCAGTGGCTTTACCCGCTACGCCACAGTGCCAGCCCCCCTCCAACTCATACTTTAAAAAGAGAATAACTAGCTTTGCCAATGATGGTCTAGATTAGAAACTATTTTGGAATAACTATTCTTTTTCATTTGCTTAAACTTTGGCCTTAAAAAAGAATCAGAGGTAAACTTCAATTCCATCATTTTATAGAGGTAGACATTGAAGCCTACCAAAAGAGTTGAGCAAATGAGTCAAGGTCACATAACTGATAAATGGCATATCAAGATTTTCTTAGTTCAAATACAGTATATTTTTCATTATACTTTGTGTAATTATGTATCAGATGCATGTATAGAAAGTAATCAACAAAAAAGCTTATCTTCTCCTGCTTTAAAGTAATTTCTCTTTATGTAAATTAGTGTAATATTTTGAGTTTATACATTGGATCACAATAATTTTGTTGACTGTAATGATACAGCAGTGATATTACAGGGGACAATGTTCACTACATTTCAATAGCAAAAAGAAAATGTTAAGAAAAAATATTTTTTAAAAGTTAAACTTTGGGGCTGGCACTGTCGCGTAGCAGGTTAAGCCACTGCCTGTGGTAGCTGGCTTCCTTGTGGGCACCAGTTCAAGTCCCGGCTGCTCCACTTCTGATCCAGCTCCCTGCTAATGGTCTGGGAAGGTAGTGGAAGACGGCCCCAAGGGCTTGGGCCTCTGTACACATGTGGACACCTGGAAGAAACTCCTGGCTCCTGGCTTTGGACTGTCCCAGCTCTGACCATTGTGGCCACTGAGGAGTGAACCAGCAGATGGAGGATCTCTCTAATTCTCCCTCTCTCTGTCTGTAACTCTGCCTCTCCAATAATAAATAAATTAAAAAAAAATTAAAAAGTCAGCAAGTGCCGCGGCTCACTTGGCTAATCCTCTGCCTGCGGTGCTAGCACCCTGGGTTCTAGTCCCAGTTGGGGTGCCGGATTCTGTCCCGGTTGCTCCTCTTCTAGTCCAGCTCTCTGCTGTGGCCCAGGAAGGCAGTGGAGGATGGCCCAAGTGCTTGGGCCCTGCACCCACATGGGAGACCAGGAGGAAGCACCTGGCTCCTGGCTTTGGATTGGCGCAGTGCTGGCCGTAGCGGTCATTTGGGGAGTGAACCAATTGAAGGAAGACCTTTCTCTCTCTCTCTCTCTCTCTCTCTCTCTCTCTCTCTCTCTCTAACTCTGTGAAAAAAGAATTAAAAAGTCAAACTTTATTATGATATATGACATACAGTAAATATTCACATTCAATCTAATAAACACTAATTTTATGCAAAATATTGAATCTTCCACCTAGAAATCAACTGCTCTTATACTGTTTTGTCCTTTCCTTGCCATCATCTGCTCCCTAAAGTTAAGCAAACTGGTACACTAGATGGGAAGTTTATTTTCCAAAGATATATGAGGGGACTTCAAAAAATTCACAGAAAAATGGAATTGAAATTTTTGGTGCAAAAATTTTTTACATCCATGCAATTTTTCATAATATGCATTTTCATGAACACTTTGAAGATTCCACATATATATAGATTTCATTTTTTTGCAGCAAAACAACCATCTTTTAATTATATTTTTATAACCTTTTTGCAGTACTCTCAAATGACTTATAGAATAATATCAAGGAAGATTCCTGACTGAACTCAAACATGATTTTTTGATATACTTGGAAACATAGACTAAAAGTGGTTAGTTTACCACTTTAAAATTAGTTTAACTTGATAAAATGTGTGAATAACTCAAAATAATTTCATTTTATTTTTAACAAGTTTATTTACCTGGGGCTGGCACTGTGGTATGGTGCATAAAGCCACCACCTCCAGTGCCAGCATCCCATACGGGTGCTAGTTCGAGTCCTGGCTGATCCACTTCCAGTCCAACTACCTGTTAATGGTTTGGGAAAAGCAGCAGAATATGGTGCAAGTTCTTGGGCCCCTCCCATGTGGGAGACCAGAAGAAGCTTCTAGCTGCTGGCTTAAGTTTGGTCCAGCCCCAGCCACTGCAGCCATTTGGGGAGTGAATCAGCAAATGAAATGTGTACTTGCTCTAACTCTGCCTTTCAAATAAATAAATCTTAAAAAAAAAAAAAAAGATTCATTATGAAAGACAGAGCAACAGAGAGAGGGGAGAGGGAAGGAGGAAGGGAGGGGTAGAGGGACACACAGAGACAGACATAGAGGTAGAGAAAGGTATCTTCCATCAGCTGATTCATTTCTCAAACGGCCACAACAGGCCAGGCCAGGCCAAAGCCTGCAGCCAGGAACTCCATTCTGGTCTCCTGCATGGGTGTCAGGAGCCCAAGTACTTGGCTATCCTACACTGTCTTCTCAGATACATGAGCAGGAAGCTGGATGGGAAGCAGAGAAGCCACGACGCCAGCTGGCACTGGCATGGAATGTCAACATTGCTAGTGGTGGCTTAAACTGTTGTGCCACACCCTGGCCTCCAAAACAATTTTAAAGGTAAGTTATAAGATTTTAGTAGTCATTAAAATGACTCTATGCCAAAAGTTTCTGTAAATTAACAAATCTTATGAACTTCCAATTGATCACAGATTTTCTGTTGGAAAAAGCATCAACAGGGACTGGTGTTTTAAGAAACAATTGAAAAAATATTGAATTACATCATTGTTCAAAGGAGTACAGCTATGCAAAGTTATATCACATTCAAGTGTCATCTGGATTTAAAAACCAAAGAGAGAAGCAAGTTATACACTCATGAAGAACATACAGTAAGACAACTCTCAAGGCAGCTATGGCCATGTACCATATAACCTATAAAACTAGTAAGGCAAAGAGATCAGAAAGGCAGGCCCACAGTAGGCTGAGTTAGAGGAGTGAAGGAAAATTTGCAGTAGTCTTTTTTTTTCTTTTTTTAAGATTTTATTTATTTACTCAAGAGTTAGAGTTACAGAGAGGAAGAAGCAGAAACAGACAGAAAGATTTTCCATCTGTTGGTTCACTCCTCAAATGTCCACAATAGTCAGGGCTGGGCCAGGCTGAAGCCAGGACTCCATAACTCAGTCAAGTTCCCAACATGGGTGTCAGGGACCCACGTTCTTGAGGCACCACATGTTACTTCCCAGGATATACATTAGGGAAGCTGGATTAATCAGTAATAGTTTTGAAATTGAAGAGCTGAATATTTTAATCTTATCTACTGTTTCTATAATTTTTATACCTGTCAACAAATAAAACTCACAGCAGCTAAATAAAATGCTAAAGGTTTTACATATATTCAATTCTCCCACAACTATATTCTCCCACAACTGCATGATGTACTTGTCTATGCCATTATTTCCATTTAACAGACAAGTTAAAACTTATGTGCCTATATACTTAACTCTACTGAAGTGTACGTTTAAAAATGGCTTAAGATGGTAAAAGTTACATTATGTATATTTTCCTATAATAAAAAAACAAACAAAAGGAACTTACTTGTCCAGGTCATATAACGTATGTGAAATTCGTACAATGACTTCTACTCCAGCTTCAGAAGCCAGTTTCTTAATAGCTGCATCTCGTTCCTTTCCAAAAGGCTCAGAATCATACTCAATTGAGAGCCTAGTAATGTTCCATTCCTAAAACAAGAGAAAGAACACTAGTTCTAATAATTAATTTTTCTTTCATAAGAGGTGAAAAGTTCAAACTCTACTTATCAAAAGACATATAATCAAACCAAATATTCAAGAAGAAAACACATAATTAGTAATTCAAAATGCATAAATAACAAATATATGCCCACTAGATTCCAGGCATTATGCTAGACAATAGACAATCTAGCAATATGTTCAAAACTAGGTCTTACACAAAACATGCCGGTATAGCACTTTGCTTTTTCAATTTACTTATACTTCATATTATATCATATGATCCTCAAAACAAACTCAGAGTTTAATACTTTCATTAGTATCTCCATTTTGCAGATAAAGTTATTTGAAAAGTTTAGAGACTTGTCTAAGTTCACAGAGATCCACGACACCTGATACTTAATGTCTCTTGATTTTTTTTTTTTTTTTTTTTTACAGGCAGAGTGGACAGTGAGAGAGAGAGACAGAGAGAAAGGTCTTCCTTTGCCGTTGGTTCACCCTCCAATGGCCGCCGCGGTCGGCGCGCTGCGGCCAGCGCACCGCGCTCGTCCGATGGCAAGAGCCAGGAGCCAGGTGCTTTTCCTGGTCTCCCCATGGGGTGCAGGGCCCAAGCACCTGGGCCATCCTCCACTGCACTCCTGGGCCACAGCAGAGGGCTGGCCTGGAAGAGGGGCAACCGGGACAGAATCCGGTGCCCCGACCGGGACTAGAACCCGGTGTGTCGGCGCCGCAAGGCGGAGGATTAGCCTGTTGAGCCACGGCGCCGGCCAATGTCTCTTGATTTTAAGAACTGGTCTTTAACAAGGCTTTGATAGTTGATATAACATAAGCTGTTTTGTTGGTGTGTGTGTGTGTGTGTGTATTAAAGTATAAATATTTTGTTTCTGATTAAAACTGAAAAACTTGGTAATTATAATTATAGCAGTTACTTTTATTTTTATTTTTTTAATTTATTTATTTAAAAGGCAGGGTGATAGAGAAAGGGAGAGACAGAGAGAGAAAGAGATTTTCCATCTGTTGGTTCATTCCTCTAATGCCCACAATGACCCAGGCTGGGCCAGGCTGAAGCCTATCTGGGTCTTCCACAAGGGTGGCAGGGGCCTATCCTCCACTGCTTTCTCACACGCTTGAATGGTGAGCTGGATCAGAAGTAGCCAGGACTCAAACCGGTGCTCTAACATTTGGATGCCAGAAGTCAAAGGCAGTGGCTTAACCTGCCGCATCACAACTTTGGCCCTTGCAACTACTTTTCAAAAATTATTTATTTTGGGGATGGTGCTATGGTGTAGTACATAAAGCTGCCACCTGCAGTGCTGGCATCCCATGTGGGTACCAGTTTGAGTCCTGGCTGCTCCACTTCCGACCCAGCTCTCTGCTATGGCCGAGAAATGCAGTAGAAGATGGCCCAAGTCCTTGGGCCCCGGCACCAGCATGGGAAGACCTAGAAGAAGCTCCTGGCTCCAGATGCCTTGAGAAGATTAAAACTGAATTTTAAGGTAAAGTGACTGGGCAACATAATATGGCAATTCAAAGTCCAGGTGCTGTAATGAGACTTTTTTTTTTTTTAAAGATTTATTTATTTTATTTGAAAGAGTTACAGAGAGCCAGGGGCCGAAAGAGAGAGAGAGGTCCTCCATCTGCTGGTTCACTCCCATATGGCCACAATGTCCAGAGCTGGGCCAGTCTGAAGCCAGGAACCAGGAGCTTCTACCAGGTCTCCCATGCAGGTGCAGGGATCCAAGGACTTGGGCCATCTACTGCCTTCCCAGGCCACAGCAGAAAGCTGGATTGGAAGTGGAACAGCTGGGACTCAAAGCAGGGCCCATATGGCATGCCAGCACTGTATGTAGGTGGCGGCTTTACCCACTACACCACAGTGGTGACCCCAAGACTTGGGTTTTAATCATGACTGCTACTTTAGTCAAGTTCCTTCACTTGTTTTGGGCTTCTTTTCCATCTCTCTGAAATGTGGACTAGTAGTCCATGTCTTACAAGATTGTGGTGATGATTGAGTAACAATGTATTACTCTGCTCATTCACAAAGTAAGTACATAGCAACTGTCTGTATAGTGATAGACCATTGAAAGTACAGGGCTCAAACATTAGATATCTTAATTAAAAGTGATTCCTGGTGGGTGCCGCGGCTCACTAGACTAATCCTCCGCTTGTGGCACCAGCACCCTGGGTTCTAGTCCCACTTGGAGCGCCGGATTCTGTCCCGGTTGCTCCTCTTCCATTCCAGCTCTCTGCTGTGGCCCGGGAAAGCAGTGGGGGATGGCCCAAGTGTTTGGGCCCTGCACCCGCAAGGGAGACAAGGAGAAGCACCTGGCTCCTGGCTTCGGATTGGCGCAGCACTGGCCGTAGTGGCCATTTTGGGGGTGAACCGACGGAAGGAAGACCTTTCTCTCTCTCTCTGTCTTAACTCTGCCTGTTTAAAAAAAAAAAAAAAAGTGATTCCTTAGATTAAGTAGCTTCTATTACTCATTCAGTTATAAAATTGTTGCTTTAAATATTATATATGTACTTATTACTCCTAAACATATATCTCCAAATTCCTGCCGTGAATTCCAGACTTGTAGGTATAATCACTTGTCTTTTGTACTTTTGCACTAAGTAACATAACAGGCATTTTGAACTTGAAGTCGAAAACTGAATTCCTGATCTTGACCCTCAAACTTACTCCTCTAGCAGTCTTTCTCAAGTCAGTTGATGACAACTATATCCTTATCATTGCTCAGTTAAGAAACTTGGGAGTTATTCTTGAGCTCCCTCTTCTTCCTCACATCCAGCATTGAATGTTTGAGGACCTCAAATTTCTTCATCTTCATAATTTTATGAATCCATTCTCCTCTCACTTGCTACGTCTGTTGGCCAGGTGTCCATTATTTCTCACCTGGATTATTGCAATAGCCTCCTTCCTAACCAGTCTTATTTTAGCTCTTGCCACTTACAGTCAGTTCTCAACAAAGCATTCAGAGTGATTGTTTGAAAGTTTATGTCAGATTATGTCAGCTCCTCTGCTCAAAATCTTGCAGTGGCATCCCATTAGATGACTAAAAGCCAAAATCCTCTCAGTTCCTGTGAAGGCCCTAAGTAAATTGTATTCCTTCCCCATTCTGTGTACCTTGAATGTATCTTCTGTTCCCTCATCTTCATCACTCTGCTCTAGCCAGGTTGGTCCAGTACTAGTCTTCAAACTTGGCAAGCATTCTACTTACTCTTGCTTGCTGTTCCCTCTCCTAGAGGCCTGAAATTTCTGACTTGCTACCTCATTTGTTTCAGGTCTGCTCAGATGTGACTTCATTAGGGATGTCTTTTGTGAACAGCCTTCGTTATACGGAAAAGCTTAAAGATTACCCTCTTCTTTGCTCTTTAAGAATTCACAGCTAAGGTACTATAAGAAAACAGTCAAAAGATATTACAAAAAACATGAAAAAGTTCATAAAATTTCCTGAAGGATAAAGAAACTCAACAGGAAAAGGTTGACTCAGCAAGAGAATGACAACCCAGGATCCCAACACTAACTTTTAGAAATATAATGCTTCCATTGACTCTGGGAAGGGAAAATATGCAGCTGAAGTAAAAGAACCCAGGGAAGAAATAGCCAGATAATAGGAAGGACAGATAGATGGTGGGAGAGGTGAACCAGTAAGCATTCGATAGCAACAAAATAGTAAGTAAAACCATTTTAAAACATAAAGACTAACTTATAAGAAGCACAGGAATATTAAAAATTACCAAAGGCGCAGTTAGGGACATTCAGATTAGAAATAAGAAAAAGTGAAACAAAATGAAATAAAGATTATGGAGAAAATAGCAGGTGGTAGAAGACAGGCAAAATACTTAACAGAAGTCCTCTAAGGAACATATATTTATAAACAAAATATTTTTTAAGATTTTGTTTGAGAGGTAGAGTTATAGACAGAAAGAAGGAGAGACAGAAACAAATGTCTTCTTCCATCTGCTGGTTCGTTCCCCAAACAGCTGCAAAGGCCAGAGCTGGGCTGATGTGAAGCCAGGAACTTCTTCTGGGTCTCCCAAGTTGTTGCAGGGCCCAAACACTTGAGCTATCCAATGCTGCCCTCTCAGGCCATTAGCAGGGAGCTGGATGGGAAGTGGAGCACAATGGGACTTGAAATGGTGCCCATATGGGATTGTAGAGGCTTAACCCACTATGCCACAGCACTTGCCCCTATAAACAAAATTTTAAAATGTATTTTCCTGAAGGTAAATTAAATGGAAAGTCTACCTCTTGACTGGTACATCATAATCTAGGTTTGCTCAATAATAGTCAATATAGGGGCTGGCGCTGTGGCGCAGCAGGTTAAGGCCCTGGCTGAAGTGCCGGCATTCCATATGGGCACCAATTCGAGTCCCAACTGCTCCTCTCCCAATGGCTGGGAAAGCAGTAAAAGATGGCCCAACTCCTTGGGCCCCTGCACCCGCCTGGGAGACCAGGAAGAAGCTCCTGGCTCCTGGCTTTGGATTGGCGCAGCTCCAGCTGTTGCCGCCATCTGGGAAGGGGGAGTGAACCAGCGGATGGAAGACTTGTCTCTCTCTCTCTCTCTCTCTCTCTCTCTCTGCCTCTACCTCTCTCTAACTCTGCCATTCAAATAAATAATCTTAAAAAAAAAGAAGATATCAACTCATAGCACCGAGAAACTCAACAAACCTCAGCAATATCAACACAAAGGAATCATACCTACATTTGTCAAATAATTGAAAAACAACTACTGAAAAATGTATTAGCAGATAGAGCAGAGGAAAAGACACAGACTATATTCAGAGGAACCATGACAACAATATTGGTTGGTTTCTTATCAGAAATAATAGAGTTGTAGAATGTAACAGAGAGATATCTTTAAAGAACTCTTGACAACCATGTTAACTTAGTCAAAATATTCTTAAAAAAAAAAAAAGAAATAGGGAATGTTAAGATGGACAAAAACTGAGATAATTCATTTCCAGCAGATTAAAAAATATTTATATAAAGTGAATAAATTTCATGTATTTCATATATAGAATTCAGAGCACAATGATACTTCCAACCCTTTCCTCCCTCCTCTTTCCTTCTTTATTTTTTCTTTTAATTTTTACAGTGACATGGTTTCAGTTTGTTTTATAATCACAAGCTTAACCCTCCAACAAATAAATAATTCAACAAGTAGTAAGTAGAAAAATCTACTGTTCTTCAAGAATATAAACAAGAGCTGTAAACAATAATTAAATCTCAGAAATGTCAGTTCCATTCATATCATCACATTTTGCTAAGGGAAGTTCTGATGGATGAAAGGAAATTATTCTAAATGAATAATTTGCAGGGGGAAAAGGAAGTGCACTAAATAGGTGAATATAAAAGCCCATCTTTTTCAAAATTTTAGTTATATATATTTTTAAAGATTTATTTTACTTGAAAGGCAGAGTTACAGAGGGAGAGATCTTCCATCTGTTGGTTCATTCCCCAAATGACTGTAATGGTCGGGGCTGGGCCAGGCCAAAGTCAGGAGTTTTTTCTGAGTCTCCCATGTGGGTGCAATGACCCGAGCATTTGGGCCATCTTCCACTGCTTTTCCAAAGCACATTCGCACAGAGCTTGATCGGAAACAGAGCAGCTGGAACTTGAACTGGCCCCAGTATGAGATGCAGGCACTGGAGGAAGCAGTTTAACCCACTGCACCATAGCACCAGCCCCTATTTATTTTTATTTACTCACTTTATTTGAGAGAGAGAGATTGAGAGATCTCCTGTCCATTGGTTCACTCCCCAAAAGCCTGCAACGGCTGGGTCAGGGCCAGGCTGAAGCCTTGAGCAGAAACTCAATCCATATTTCTGATGTGGCTGGCACAAGACTCAAATTACATGAGTCATCACCTGCTGCCTACCAGATATACATCAGCAGTAAAACAGAACCAGGAACAGAGCAGGAACTTGAGTCCAGGCAGTCCAATATGGGTTGTGGACATCCCAGTTGGTACCTTAACTGCTCTGCCAACTGCCTGCTTCATAGTTTTCTCTAATATACTGCTAAACCAACTAAAAACAGGGAATTAGAGGAGAAAATACTAATATTATAGAGCTGATAAATCATATAAATATGCAACAAGGTAAGACAAGATGAGGGGAAGGTAAATAGATGAATAGAGTTCTTACAGTGTCCAATTGTAATTCAGTACTTGAAGGTAGATCGATAATAATGCATACTGTGATCTAAAATAACACAAAAATCTATAGCTTAAAAAGTGAATAGAAGAGTTTAAAATAGACTGTGAATAATATCTGTTCATCCAAAATAAGGCAAATAGGGGAAATAAGAAGAATGTAATAAGTGTGCACACACACACACAGCCACACACCCAAGATGGTAAATCTAAACCAAACTATCAATAACCACAATGATTATAAATAGTGTACTTTAAACTTTCCATTTAAAAGCCATGGTTGTCAGGCTGTATTGAAAAAGCAGAAATCAACTATATATTAATTATGAGACACTTGGGCCAGTGTTGTGGTGTAGCAGCAGGTAAAGCTGCTGCCGGCAGGGCCGGCATCCCATATGAGCGCCAGTTCAAGTCCTAGCTGCTCCAATTCTGATCCAGCTCTCTGCTATGGCCTGGGAAAGCAGAAGATGGCCTAAGTCCTTGGGCCCCTGAACCTGTGTGGGAGACCCCAAGGAAACTCCTGGCCTCGAATTGGCGCAGCTCAGCCGCTGTGGTCAACTAGGGAGTGAACCAGCAGATGGAAGACCTCTTTCTCTCTCTCTCTGACTCTCCTTCTCTCTCTATGTAACTCTTACTTTCAGATAAATAAATTAATCCATAAAAAAATTATAGGAAACACTTAAAATATGAAGAAAGAGATTAAAATTTAAAATGACTAAAAAAGATATACCTTGCAACAGTAAGAATAAGAAGCAGTGAGCCATATTAGCAGACAAAATAGAATTCATGCCAAAATGACGAAAGTTTCACGTGAAGAAATTGTAACTATTATAAACGTTTATGTAGCTACTAATAACTTCACAATACATATCTGACACTGATGAAATAAAGGAAGAAATTGATAAATTCAGTGATTTTCATACCCCTCTCTTAATAGAATATACAAAAATAAAACTGTAAGTGATGTGAACACTATAATATAACTGATATTTGTACAATACTTCCATGAACTACAGAGCACACATTCATTTCTAGTGCACATGAAACATTTACCAAGATAGACAACACTCAGCCATAAAAGAGATATTAACTTGAAGCAACTGTAGTCTTGCAGAATATATATTCTTACCTTCAACACAATTAAATTGGAATGAATGGCAAGAATAGCAAATATTTGTAACAGAAAGACAGAACACAATATGTTGGAATTTACAGGATTCAGCTAAACAGTTCTTAGGAGAAAAGGAATACCTTTCAGTACTTTATTAGGAAAAGAATCCAAGAACTACCTTTTAACCTTAAAAACAGAAAAAGAATAAATTAACATAATAAATTAACGTAAGTAAAAAAAAAAAAGAGAGAGGAATGGAAGTCAACACAATAGAGAAAACCCAAAGTGCAGTGCTCAGTATATTGTCTTAACTTTGAATCACTACTTCTTTGCCTTGCTTTGCTTCGTGATACTGGAGCTGTATGCTAAAAACATTTCTCCTTTGCAGTTCCCTGCAAAACTGTAGTAAGAAATAAAGGCTGTTTCTCTATGGTGTTCTCATGCTGTATGTGTTTTTCCCCTGGTGTGTACCTCAACCAAGAGAAGCATGCAAGACCCATTGGCCCTAACCTCATCAGCCCTCCTAAACTGTTTCTTCTCTCCCCCAAGCCTACCCACCCCTCCAGTAAGTTTCTATGCCACCTGATACAGTTTTTTTTTAAAATATTTTTATTTATTTATTTGAAAGAGTTACACAGAGAGAGGAGAGGCAGAGAGGTCTTCTGCCATCCTCTGGTTTACTCATTGGCTGCAATAGCCAGAGCTGTGCCGATCTGAAGCCAGGAGCCAGGAGCTTCCTCTGGGTCTCCCACATGGGTGCAGGGTCCTAGGACTTGGGCCATCTCTACTGCTTTCCCAGGCCATAGCAGAGAGCTGGATCGGAAGTGGAGCAGCCGGGATCAAACTGGCACTCATATGGGATGCCGGCACTGCATGCAGCAGCTTTATCCGCTATGCCACAGCACTGGCCCCAAGGTAGGAGGCTTCTACAGATCAACTCCAGTTAGTCCATACCAACCAGGAAGTTTCTCATCTACCGTTAGGTCGTCTGGTTGGTTTCTATTCCACAGGGCAGGCTGTGATTTGCTGTGGTAGCACACTCAATCAAATGAGGTGTGAATACTGGTGATTGGGAGAAATGGAGCTCTTCTAAGTTCATTCCTTGTTTACTGTCTCTCCACATTCAGCTTGGAGATATTTCTGCAGTTGGTGGTTTTGAAAACCTTAGAGAAATAGCATCCAAAAGAAGCCATGTCTATAATTAAAATTTTTCTAATAAATGAAAAAGTAAAAAGAAACAGATGTAATTAACAATGCAGTACTAACATTGAATCTAGCAATATTTTAAAATAACACATCATGATCAAGTGGGTTTTATCTCAGAAATACAGAGTTGGTTCAGCACTTTAAAAATCATTACTAATAGAATAAAAGATAAATTATCTCACTAGATGAAGAAAAAGCATTTGACAAATTCAGCACATTTTATGATGAAAAACACTTTTTTTTAAGCTAGCTAGGAATAAAATAGTGGTAACTAGCAATTTGCCAAAGGGATCTAAAAAAAAAATTCCTCAAAATTGCACTGAATGATGAGACACTGATTGTTTTACATATAACCCAGGGAGCAAATCAAGACTATTTGCTTTCACCCATATTGGAAGTCTAGTCAATGAAATTAAAAAAGAAAAAATAGGTAATTAGCTTACCACTTTATCCCTTGCCCCCTTATTCTCTACTTTTTTTTTGGACAGGCAGAGTTGGTGAGAGAGAGAGAAAGGTCTTCCTTTTCCGTTGGTTCACCCCACAATGGCCACTGTGGCCAGTGCGCTGTGGCCGATGCACCGCGTGGAATCGAAGCCAGGAGCCAGGTGCTTCTCCTGGTCTCCCATGCGGGTGGGTGCAGGGCCAAGGACTTGGGCCATCCTCCACTGCACTCCTGGGCCACAGCAGAGAGCTGGCCTGGAAGAGGAGCAACTGGGACAGAATCCAGCGCCCCGACCGGGATTAGAACCCGGTTTGCCAGCGCCATGGGCAGAGGATTAGCCTATTGAGCCATGGTGCCGGCCCCCCTTATTCTCTATTATAGCACTGTTTTCTAATAATTATGTTTATTTACTTCTGTATCACCAGTCTTCCTCAATAAGCTCCAGGAAGAAGGGAGCTAGTATAATATCTGGCTTAAATAAGAATTTGGCACATGAATAAATATATTTAATGTTGGGAGAACTTTCTTTTCCCTAGCTTTTCTTTTTTGTGTGCAGAAAAAATGTTTACTAATTTATTTCCAGAGAAGGAAATGAGATATATTTAAGAGAGGAAGCTGGGAGAGTATAGCTCAGTTAATTATTTTTCTTGTCTTTAGTTACAGAGAGTACACATTATATTCTGTTCTTCTATGAAATAAGGTTTTTTTTTTTTTTTTTTAAGATTTATTTACATAGTTGAAAGGCAGAATTACAGAGAGGCAGAGGCAGAGAGAGAGAGAGAGGTCTTCCATCCAATAGTTCACTCTCCAGATGGCCGCAACGGCCAGTGTGCCAATCTGAAGCCAGGAGCCAGAAGCTTCCTCCAGGTCTCCCATGTGGGTACAGGAGCCCAAGGACCCAGGCCATCTTCCACTGCCTTCCCAGGCCATAGCAGAGAGCTGGATTGGAAGCGGAGCAGCTGGGATTCAAATTGCCACCCATATGGGATGTCAGCACCACGGGCAGCAGTTTCACCGGCTACGCCACAGCGCTGGCTGCTGTAGGGACAGACTACACTGCATTGGAGATGCTGCTTTTACGACTAGGTAATCCATTTAATTCAGGATGAAATATTAGCACACTTATCCGATTTAAACCTAATACATTTTCTCTAATTCAACTATTAGTAATGTGCTATATTTTTAAAATATTTATTTATTTATTTGAAAGGCAGAGTGACAGAGAGGAAGACAGAGAGAAAGAGATCCTCGGAATGCTGGTTCATTCCCCGAATGGCTGCAAAAGCAAGATCTAGAACAGGCTGAAGCCAGGAGATACTCTGTTGGTGACAGTAGCACAAGTACTTGGGCCACCTTCTGCTGCCTTCCCAGGTGCATTAGCAGGAAACTGGATTGGAAGCAGAGCTGCCAGGACTTGAACTGGCACTTGAATCTGGGATGCCAGCATTGCACTGGTGATAGGCATTTAACCCAAGTACTTCAATATGGGGCACAGGTGTCTTAAATTGCATCTTAACCAGTAGGCCAAATGCCTTCCTAAGAAATATAAAATTTGACAGAAAAAGTTATACATCAAAAACTTTCTAGGAGAAAGCACTCATTATAAAATTGGCATATGCTAAGTAGTATAATTATGTAAAAAGCTGTTGAACTACCTTACAAAATAATCCAAATACAAGGAAGGAAAATTTTCCACTTACCCATTCTCTTTTTTTTTTTTTTTAACAAATCTAGTCTTAGGGTTTAAAATACTATTTATGTACTGAAAATTCCTAAATTTAGTCCAGACTTTTCTCCTGAGCACTAGACCTGAATGCATAACAGGCATTTCGATCTTTCCTCTCACAGTCTTTCTCATCTCACTATGTGGTAATCCATCCTGCAAATCGTCCAGGAAAAAATCTAGAAATCATCCTTGACCCTTACTTATTCATATAAGCATACCTTAGAACCTCTACTTTAAAAATACATCTGAAATCCTGGGGCCAACGTTGTGGCGCAGCGGATTAATGCCCTGGCCTGAAGCGCCAGCATCCCATACGGACGCCGGTTCTGGTCCCGGCTGCTCCTCTCCAATCCAGCTCTCTATGGACTGGGATAGCAGTAGAAGATGGCCCAAGTCCTTAGGCCCCTGCACCCACGTGGGAGACCTGGAGGAAGTTCCTGGCTCCTGGTTTCTGGCTTCGGATCGGCGTAGCTCCAGCCATTGTGGCCAACTGGGAGTGAACCATTGGATGGAAGACCTCTCTCTATGCCTCTCCTCGCTCTGTAACCCTTTCAAAACCTCAAATCTTACCAACACCTGTACTGCTACCCTAGTCCTAGTTACCATCATCTTGTTCCTAAATAGCTGCCATGGCCTCCTAACTGATCTTTCTGCTTCTGCCTTTGCAATATCTACAGTCCTCTGTCTCTTCTAAACAAACAGCCAGGATGATTCAACTTTTAAAACATGAGTGAAGTCAGGTTAGTTCTCTACTCAAAACTTTCCACCAGCATCACATTTCACTCACAGTAAAAATTATGGCCCATAACTGGTCTATAAAGCCCTAGGATCTAGCTCCCTGCAAACTCTTCATTTCTATGACCTAGACATGGGTCTTCTTGCTGTTCTTAATCTATCATTCATACTTCTATGCCAGGGCCTTTGTAACTGCTTGTTTCCTTTGCATACTATGTTCCTTTCCTATGTTGCAGTCAACTTCAAGGCTTAAAACAACTGGCTCTCCCTCTTTCTCTCTTGATCTCTCTCTTACGATCTTTCTCTTTTCTGTCTTCGCCCCTTCCCTTCGGTCTGTCAGGTTTCCCCACCAATAAATCCTTTGCCTTAAAAAAAAAAAAAAACTAACTGGTTCTCAAAATTCTGTCAGTTTACTGTTTCTTTTGTTGGTTTCACCAGGCTTCTTTAAAAAAAAAATTTAGCATTTTTGTGGTTTTATATTTTCGTTATTTTTCTTAGCTTAAAAAATTTTATTTAACATATGCAAATTTCATATATACAGATTTTGGAGCACAGTGATAACTTCCCATCCTACCCACCCTTCCACCCACGATCCCACCCTTCTTCCTCCTCCCTTTCCCAAATTTTCAGTTTACCTTATACCCTTTTTTTTTTTTTTGTTCAGGCAGAGTGGACAGTGAGAGAGAGAGACAGAGAGAAAGGGCTTCCTTTGCTCTTAGTTCACCCTCCAATGGCCGCCACGGCTAGTGCGCTGTGGCCGGCGCATCGCGCTGATCCGAAGCCAGGAGCCAGGTGCTTCTTCTGGTTTCCCATGCAGGTGCAAGGCCCAAGCACTTGGGCCATTCTCTGCTGCACTCCTGGGCCATAGCAGAGAGCTGGCCTGGAAGAGGGGCAACTGGGACAGAATCCGACACCCTGGCGCCCCGACTGGGACTAGAACCCGGTGTGCTAGCGCTGCAGGCGGAGGATTAGCCTATTGAACCGCAGCACCGGCCTATACTCATTTTTTTTAAAAGAATTATTTTATTTATTTGAAAGAGTTACAGAGAGGTAGAGCCAGAGAGAGAGGTCTTCCGTTCTGCTGGTTCACTCCCCAAATGACTGCAATAAACAGAGCTGAGCTGATCCAAATCCAGGAGCCAGAAGCTTCTTCTGGGTCTCCCATGTGGGTACAGGGGCCAAAGGACTTGGGCCATCTTCTACTGCTTTCCCAGGCCATAGCAGAGAGCTAGATTGGAAGATAGACAGGTGGGACATGAACCAGCACCCATATGGGATGCTGGCGCTGCAGGCTGGGGCTTTAACCCACTGCGCCACAGCACTAGCCCTACTTTTTTATTTGACAGACAGAGTTAGACAGTGAGAGAGAGAGACAGAGAGAAAGGTCTTCCTTCCGTTGGTTCACTCCTCAAATGGCCTCCACGGCCAGAGCTACACTGATCTGAAGCCAGAAGCTAGGTGCTTCCTCCTGGTCTCCCATGTGGGTGCAAGCACTTGGGCCATCCTCCACTGCCTTCCCTGGGCCACAGAAGAAAGCTGGACTGCAAGAGGAGCACTGGGACTAGAACCTGGCATTCATATGGGATACTGGCGCTGCAGGTGGAGGATTAACCAAGTGAGCCACTGCACTGGCCCGCCAGCCCCTACTTTATACTCATAAGATTAATCCTACACTAAATAAAGAGTTCAACAACAAACAGTATGAAGAAAAAACACTGTTCCTCAACAGTAAAGACAAGAGCTGTAAATAATCATCGAATCTCAAAATGTTGATTTCACCACTAAATATTACATTTTAGGTACTCTATTAGTTACCAAAGATCAGGGTATTTGTCCTTTTGGTACTTGTTTATTTCACTAAGTACACTGGTTTCCAGCTGTATCCATTTTGCTGCAAAAGACAGGATTTCTTTCTTTTTTTTTTTTTTTAAATAACCACTGAGTAGTATTCAATAGTGTATTTATACTATAATTTCTTTATCCAGTCATCAGTTAATGGACATTTGAGTTAATTCCATATCTTAGCTACTGTGAATTGAGCTGCAATGAATATGGGGCAATAGATAACTTTTTCATATGATGATTTCATTTCCCTTGGGTAAATTCCCAGGAATGGGATTTCTGAGTCATATGGTAGACCTATTTTCAGCTTTTCAGGTATTTCCATACTGGCTGCACCAGTTTACATTCCCACCAACAGTGGATTAGGGTACCTTCTTCTTCACATTCTCACCAGCATTTATTGTTTGTTGATTTCTGTATGAAAGCCATTCTAACTGGGGTGAGGTGAAATCTCATTATGTTCTGATTTGCATTTCCCTGATGGCTAGTGATGGATGCTAAGCATATTTTCATGTGTCTGTTGGCCATTTGAATTTCCTCTTTTGTAAAGTGCCTGTTCAAGTCCTTTGCCCATTTCTTAACCAGGTTGTTTTGTCATTGTTGAGTTTGAGCTTTTTATAGATTCTGGGTATTAATCCTTTATCAGTTTCATAGTTTGCAAATATTTTCTCCCATTCTATTGGATATCTCTTCACTTTGCTGAGTGTTTCTTTTGCAGTGCAGAAGCTTTTCAGCTTAATGTAATCCTATTTGTCAACTATGACTTTGATTGCCTGTGCTTCTGGGGCCTTTTTTTTTTTTTACAGGCAGAGTGGACAGTGAGAGAGAGAGACAGAGAGAAAGGCCTTCCTTTTGCCGTTGGTTCACCCTCCAATGGCCGCCAAGGCCGGCGCGCTGCGGCCGGCGCACCGCGCTCGTCCGATGACAGGAGCCAGGAGCCAGGTGCTTTTCCTGGTCTCCCCATGGGGTGCAGGGCCCAAGCACCTGGGCCATCCTCCACTGTACTCCTGGGCCACAGCAGAGGGCTGGCCTGGAAGAGGGGCAACCGGGACAGAATCGGTGCCCCGACCGGGACTAGAACCCGGTGTGCCGGCGCCGCAAGGCGGAGGAGGATTAGCCTGTTGAGCCACGGTGCCGGCCTTCTGGGGTCTTTTTTAAAGAAGTCTTTGCCTATGCCAATGTCTTGCAGAGTTTCCCCAATGTTCTCAAGTAATTTGATGGTGCCAGGTCATAGATAGAAGTCCTTCTTTTTGAGATTTTTGTGTAAGGTACTCATCTTGTTCCATATTTCTGCACACAGAGACCCAGTTTTCTCAGCACCATTTGTTGAAGAGATTGTCCTTGTTACAGGGATTGATTTTAGCTTCTTTGTCAAAGATAAGTTGGTTGTAGATGGGTGGATTGATTTCTGGAGTTTCTATTCTGTTCCATTGGCCTACACATCTGTTTTTGTACCAGTACCAGGCTGTTTTTATCATAACTGCCCTGTAGTATGTCTTGTAATCTGGTGTTGTGATGCTGCTTCTGGCTTTGTTTTTGTTGTAAAGACTGCTTTAGCTATTCAAGGTCTCTTGTTTTTCCATATGAATTTTAGCATTGTTTTTTCTAGATCTGAGAAAAATGTCCTTGGTATTTTTAGTTGGAATCACACTGAATCTGTAAATTGCTTTCAGGAATATGAACATTTTGATTATATTGAGTCTTCCAATTCACAAACATGGAAGACCTTTCCGTTTTTTGTGTGTCTTCTATTTCTTTAATGTTTGGAATTTTCATTATTCAGATCTTTGACATTCTTAAATGTATTCCAATGTATTTAATTTTTTTTGTAGTCACTGAGAATGGGATTGATCTTAGAAGTTCTTAGGCATGACCATGTCTGAGTATTTAAAGGCTACTGATTTTTGTGTGTTAATATTATATCCTGACACTTTATCACATGAGTTCCAATAGTTTCTTGGTAGAGTCTTTTTATTCCCCTATATATAGAATCATGTCATCTGCAAACAGGGATAGTTTGACCTTCTCCTTCCCAATTTGTATCCCTTTGATTTTTTTTTTTTCCTAATGGCTCTTGGTTAAAACTTTCAGGACTGTATTGAAAGCAATGGTTAGAGTAGGCATCCTTGTCTGGCTCCAGATCTTAGTGGGAATGCTTCCAATTTATCCCCATGCAGTAAGATGCTGACGGTGGACTTGCCTTGAATGTGCTGAGAAATATTCCTCCTAAACCCAATTTCCTTATGGTTTTCATCATGCAAGGATGTTGTATTTTATCAAATGCTTTCTCTGCATCTACTGAGATAATCATATGATTTTTGTTCTTCAGTCTGTTAATGTTGATAAATCATAATTACTGATAAGGACAAATCCCACTTAGTCTGGGTGAATGGTCTTTCTGATGTGTTGTTGGATTAGATTTGCTAGTATTTTGTTGAGGGTTTTTGCATCTATGTTCACCAGGGATATTGGTCTATAGTTTTCTTTCTCTGTTGTATCTTTTTCTGGTTTAATAATTAAGGTGATGCTAGCCATAGAATGAGTTTGAGAGGATTCCCTTCCTTTCAATTGTTTTGAATAGCTTGAGAAGAGTTGGAATTCGTTCTTCTAACAAATTCCTGGGAGGATTCGGCAGTGAAGCCATCCGGTCCTGTGCTTTTCTTTGTTGGGAGAGTCTTTACTACTGATTCAATCTTTGTCTTGGTTATTGGTCTGTTTAGGTTTTCTAAATTTTGGTAGATTGTATATGTCCAGGAAACTATCCATTTCTTCTAGGTTTCCCAATTTGTAGGCATATAGCTCTTTGTAGTAATTTCTGATGATTCTTTTTATTTCAGTGGTATTTGTTACATTTCCTTTTTCATCTCTGACTTTATTGTTTTGGGTCTTCTCTCTCTCTTTTTTAGTTAGTTGGGCCAATGGTGTATCAATTTTGTTAATGTTTTTCAAAAAACCAGCTCAAGTCACTGATCTTTTGTGCTGTTTTTGTTTCAAATTTAGTTCTTCCCTAATTTTAATTACTTCTTTCCTCCTAATGATTTGAGATTTGGTTTACTGTTATTTTTCTAGGTCCCTGAGATGTACTAATAGCATTCCAGTTTCTTGATGCAGACACCAATTGCTATAAACTTCCCCCTTAACACTGCCTTTTCTGTATCCCCTAAGTTTTGATATATTGTACTATCATCTTCATTCATTTCCAGAAATGTTTTGATTTCTCCTTTGACCCACTATTCATTCAGGAGCATCCTGTTCAGTCTCCAAGTGTTTGCATATGTGCTAGAGATTCTTGAGTTGTTAATTTCCAGTTTCATTCCATTTTGGTCAGAAAAGATATATGGTAGGATTTCAATTTTTTTTGGCTCACCAGGCTTCCAACATCTGGCAGCTTGGCTGATGCTAGATGGCTAAAGATGATGCCATTCACACTTCCCAGATCTTGATGCTGGCTATTGGTTAACCCACTCTCTCTACATGGTTTCCCAACATCCATATTCTTGTCCAGACTTTCTTATATCATAGAAGTATTTCAAGCAGGGAACGTTAAAGTTCCAAGGTTGCTCGAGGCCTAGAATTTGGAACTCACACAATGTCTTCTTTGAGACTCAGTTAAAACAAGTTTTAAGGCCAATTCAAATTTAAGTGAGTGGGGAAATAAATTCTACACTCTGGTGGCAAGAGGTACAAATATTGTAGATTAAATATACTTCACCCCCGATATCTTGATGGCTCACTCCTTTCATATCTGTGCCCAATCCCACCTATCAGAGGCCTTCTGTGATTCCATATAAAGTAATTACCATTCCCTCACCTTAGCATTTACTATCCCACAATCTACTTTTCTCTATAGCACCTATCTCCAGCTAACAATGCCAATTTGCTTTATCTGTCTCCTTTTCAATGTAGTACAAGCTCTGAGAAGTAAGGAATTTTTTTTAAAGTCCTAGCAGCAAATACAGGTCTCATGCCTGTTTGTTTTTTTAAATTTTATTTATTTATTTGAGAGGCAGAGATACAGACAGAGAGAGGGAGAGACAGAAAGGTCTTCAATCTGCTGGTTCACTCATCAAATAGCCACAAGGGCCAGAGCTGGGATGACCTCAAGCCAGGAGTCAAGAGCTTCTTCGGGGTCTTGATGCAGGCATAGGTGTTAGTAAAATGGCCCCATCTTACTTGTGGTGCCATCTATGTCCCAGACACCCTCTTAGGCCCTGACCCCTGTCGCTGTGTTGCATGGTAGGCTTGGCCCTAAATCTCATGGTCCAACCATGGTCCAATCTCATGGTCAGCTCCACTCCCACCCTAATGAGATTCGCTACTCCTACTTCCCTAGCCGCCCTCTGACAAAGGGATATTAGGACCCGTTTCCAGGATACATTCTCTCTCTTTTCCTTCTTCGCCCCCTCTCTCCGGTCTGTTGGGTTTTTTCCCGATAAATCCTTCCCCTTACTCCAGCGTTTGGTGTGTTATGTGGTAGGCCTTCCAGTAGAGACCCAAGCACTTAGGCCATCTTCTGCTGCTTTCCCAGGCCATAGCAGAGAGCTGGATCAGAAGAGCAGCAACCGGGACACAAACTGGCTCCCATATCAGATGCTGGCACTGCAGGCAGAAGCTTAGCCTACTGTGCCACAGTGCCGGCCCCAAGAACTTTTTTTTTTTTTTTTCAATGTATCTGTAGCACCTTGAACACTGCCTCATACATTATGGGTACTCAATCAGTATCTGCTGAATGAATTTTAACAAGTTTGTGCCATGAAGCAATTAAACAAGATCCAAAATAACTCAAAAATTATAAAATAAATTTTACTACTGAAGTGTTGGAGGCTAAATATGTTCTTTTATTTATTATGTGATTCTGAACAAAGTGTTTTATTATGCTTCCATGTGCTCATTTATAAAGAATTTAGAAACATGTCTCTGTTTCTTGGATACAGTGAGAATGTATTTTGTTTGTTTTAAAGATTTATTTACTTGTTTGAAAGTCAGAGTTACAGAGAGAGAGGAGAGAGGAAGAGAGAGAGAGGTCTTCCATCCACTGGTTCACTTCCCAAGCGGCTGTAATGGCCAGAGTTGAGGAAGGCCAAGGTCAGGATCCAGGAGCTTCTTCTTGGTCTGCCATGTGAGTGGAAGGTACCCAAGTACTTGGGTCATCTTCCGCTGTTTTTCTCAGGTCATTAGCAGGGAGATGGATCAAAAGCAGAGCAGAGCAGCCAGGACACCAACTGGTGCCCAAATGGAATGTCAGTGTTGCAGGCAGCAGCTTTATTTCCTACACCACAGCGCCAGCCCATGAGATTGTCCTTTAAAAAATTTAGGTACATAAAAGAAAAATCTATCTTATTAATTTATATTAAGTCAGAATTTAACTGAGAAAAACACTCAGGTAGAAACTAAACCAGAAGGGGTTGGCAGGTAAAGCCCCTGCCTGCAGTGCTGGCTTTCCATATGGGCACTAGTTCCAGTCCTGGCTACTCCTTTTCCAATCCACCTCTCTGCTATGGCCTGGGAAAGCAGTAGAAGATGGCCCAAGTCCTTGGGCCCCTGCACCCATGTGGGAGACCTGGAAGAAGCTCCTGGCTCCTGGCTTCAGACCAGCACAGCTCCAGCCATTGTGGCCAACTGGGGAGTGAACCAGTGGATGGAAGACCTCTTTCTCTCTGCCTCTCCTTATCTCTCTGTGTAACTCTGACTTTTAAATAAATAAATAAATAAATAAATAAATCCAAAAAAAAAAGAAACTACACCAGAAAATATAACAGTGTATCAGACATATTTTTCTCTGAATTATAGATGTGTGTATAAAAATGCTCCAACCCATTCCTAAATCTCAATATAAACAGAATAAAATGAGTCAACGCTTCAAGGGAAGATGTATACAAAGGAAACAACAGTATAAGTCGTTATCAACCATCCTAATAAACTAAAGGCACTGTTACTCGGTCTAAACCAGTTTTATCTCCAATATGGGAAACAGAATAAATTACCTAATAAAAATTCTCACTATCTGCAGTTAACAGACAGAGACACAGCTTTACCTGAGTCAGTCAGTTACTGACAAAAGAATCTTCTTCCCCATAGAAACAGTGGGTGAGAAGGTTAGGAGTGGGCAGGATGCTTGCTTTCAATTGCATAACTTTTTAGACTTACTTTTTAAAATACATGCCTGTAGTCCCTCTAAACAAAAAGTAAAAATCAAAACATTAATTTTCTTTACAGTTCCAGACACAGTAAATAAATCTGAAAGTTTTCGTAAATAGCATTTTATACAGACCTCTATATGTAGCCAGAGGAAAAATCAAAAAAAGCACTTTATGTATGCATTCATGCATCTGTATTTTATGATACATGTAGAAACCCATGCCTTTTTGCCAAACTGACAAGACAGGACATCATCTAAATGAAGATAATTTGATCCAATAATATGCTACTTTAGGGAGAAGGAGTCTCAAAACAAAGAACAGAAAAGACTTGTTGGCTTGAAAAAAATTTGTTCACAAAAAAGTAAAAAGGGCAGGACCAGCAGTTTAAGATGTCCATTGTCATGTGTTTGATACCTGCATTTGATACTTGGCACCAGCTCCCTGCTAATGCAGAAACCCTGGGAGGCAGTGGTAAATAGCTCAAGTAGTTGGGTTTCTGTCACCCATGTGGAAAACCTGGCTCCAGGTTAAGCCCAGCCTAATCCTGGCTATTGCAAGCCGTTTGCAGAGTAAACCAGAGAATGAGAGCTTCTCCTCTGTTTCTGTCTCTCAAATAAATTCTAAAAATAAATTAAAAAACCCAAGTAAATAAAAATTCTGTTATGTTAAAGTGACTAAAATCTGGGGCTGGTGATGTGGCAGAGTGTGTTAAAGCCCCAGCCTGCAGCAATGGCATCCCATATGGGTGCCAGTTCAAGTCCAGCTGTTCCACTTCCAATCCAGCTCCCTTTCCGCCTGGAAAAGCAGTGGAGGATGGACCAAGTGCTTGGGCCCCTGCACCTATGTGGGAAACCCGTAAGCTTCTGGCTCCTGGCTTCAGACTGGCTCAGCTCCAGCTGTTGTGGCCATTTGGGGAGTAAACCAGCAGATGAAAGATATCTCACTCTCTCTCTCTGTGTCTCTACCTCTCTCTCTGTAATTCTTTCAAATAAATAAATCCTTTAAAAAAAAACTGACTAAATTCTTACTTACACCAAACAGATTTAGAATTAGAGTTGAGGCAAATGCCCACATTTTTACACTCATGAGTTGTAGATAAACTGCTACCATTATTTCAGATATACTTTATTGTCACAATTCTTCCAAATACCTAGATTAAATTTTCCCATCCAAGTACTAGCCAGGCCCGACCCTGCTTAGCTTCTGAGATCAGAGGAGATCAGGCGTGTTCAAGGTGGTATGGGCTGTAGACAACATAGTTTAAATTCTAGCTTGAAGGGCTGGCACTGTGCCACAGCAGGTTAACCTGCTATTTGCAATGCCAGCATCCTAGAATGCTCGTTGCAGTCCCCAGCTGCTGTGCTTCTGATACAACTCCCTGCTAATGCACTTGGGAAAGAAGTAGAAGATAGATCAAAGACATGGACCCCTGTCACCCACGTGGGAGATCCGGATGGAGTTCTGGGCTCCTGGCTTTGGTCTGGCCTAGCTGTTATATACAGTTGAGGAATGAACCAGCAAATGGAGGATCTCTCTCTTTCTATCTCTCCTTCACTCTGTCATTGTGCCTTTCAAATAAACAAATCTTGAATTAAAAAAAAAAAAAGAAACATTGCTGTTATAAAAATATGATGGTGGCCAGCAACGTGGCGGAATGGCCTTGGCTGCCACCTGCAATGCCGGCATCCCATATGGGCACCAGTACTAGCCTTAGCCACTCCACTTCTGATCTGGCTCCCTGCTAATGTGCCTAGAAAAGCAGTAGAGGATGGCCAAGTGCTTGGGCCTCTGCACCCATGGGTGAGACCTAGAAGGAACTCCTGGCTTTGGCTTGGGCCAACCCCAGCTGTTGTGGCCATTTGGGGAGTAAACCAGCAGATGGAAGATAGATCAATAGATCTCTCTCCTCTTTCTCTAACTCTGATTTCCAGATAAATATTTTTTTTTTTTTTAAATACGATGAATCGAACAGCTGCAAAAAGAAGCAGGGAGACATTAGGAATTCTAATGATAATAAACAGGAATGAGGCATATAAAAAGGACAGGAAACTTAGCTTCTGGTTTGAGCACTTTCATGAGCTGGCTGTATGATCCTGGGCAACTCCTTTAATATCTCTAGGCTTAATTTTTTCAATTGAAAAAATGGAGGGACTAAGATCAAGAGATTTTATAAGATTCTTCCAAGTTAAAAAATACAATTTTGCATTTTTGATACAATGATAATTGTTTTGGCCCAGAAAGTCCTCTTCTAAGAATTATCCCACAAATGTACAGGCATATGTGATCAAAGATATACACGTGAATGAGGATATTGATTGGCACTGTCTGTATCAGCAAAAGGCTTGTAGAAAAAAACAACTAAAAGTTCAGTAGAAAGCCTGTTAAAGAAATTATTGTAAATCTACACTATGGAACCATTTAAAAGTAACATGAACAATATCCCAAATACATGATTATGTGAATAAAGCACAGAATAGAATAGAATGGTATACACAATGTGCTGTCAACTAGGTTTATAAAAAAGGGAACAGTAACAAAAGCACACAGGTACAAATGTAAATAAATTCACATATACAATCTTGTTTAAATAAAGTATATTTTTAATTGGTTATATAAGAAACTGGTAGTAGTTATTGCTTTTGGTAGGAGAACTAGCAGTTTAAGGCAGAAGAAAAATTAACTTTTCATTATAAATTATTTTTCCATTGTCATGATTTCATCATGCATAACTTTTTCATTAAGAAAAAATGCATGTAATTTTTATTTTAAAATATTTTTCATGGGACTGGCACTGTGGTATAAGCAGGTAAAGCCACTGCCTACAGTGCTGGCATCCCACATGGGCACCAGTTTGAGTCCTGGCTGCTCCACTTTCAATCCAGCTCCCTGCTAATGCACCTGGGAAAGCAGTAGAAGATGGGCTAAGCTCCTGGTTTCAGATTGGCCCAGTTCCAGCTGTTGCAGCCATCTGAGGAGTGAACCAGCAGATGGAAGACCTCTCTCTCTCTCTCTCTGCCTCTGCATCTCTGTAACTGCCTTTATTTGATTTATTTGAAGGGCAGAGTTATAGACAGAGAGAAAGGTCTTCCTTCCGTTGGTTCACTCCCCAAATGGTCGCCACGGCCGGTGCTGCGCCGATCTGAAGCCAGGAGCCAGGTGCTTCTTCCTGGTCTTCCATGCGGGTGCAGGAGCCCAAGCACTTGGGCCATCCTCCATTGCCCTCCTGGGCCACAGCAGAGAGCTGGAGTGGAAGAGGAGCAGCTGGAACTAGAACCCGGTGCCCATATGGGATGCCGGCACCACAGGTGGCGGATTAACCTAGTGAGCCATGGGACCGGCCCCTGTAACTGCCTTTCAAATAAAAAAATAAATCTTTAAAAAATATTTTTCACAACTTAATAAGTTAAAGTTATTTAAGTTATTAAGTTAATTGTCTAAAAATACTTAAATTATATAAGCTTAAGTTAAATAACTAAAAAGCTTTGTTTGCTAAATATGTTATCTTTGCTGCTAAAGATGTTATTATTTTATGTAAATACTTTTCAAATTACCTTGAAAAGTCTGGGAAACACATCTGCTGGTTGTCCACGAATCACAAACAGACGAGAGTTTAATTTTCGCAGATTAGCATCAAGATCCTCAAGACACTGAAGCAAAAATCTACAGAGAAGAAAATAATAAAATTCTTAAAAATATTTATAAGATATAACATATTGCAAAGTTATGTTATTTTAAAAGTTAAAATGCCAACCTCATCACTTTATTACCTCTTAGGTCTAACATATAAATTACCATTTTCAGAAACCACACTTATATTTTTAAATTACAGTACAACTTACCCAGTATTTTAGTGCATTCCTGAATTAAAACAAATTTCTATTAAATAAGTGACTATTAGCCAAAATTGAATTTATAAACATAAAAATTATGTTAAAAAATAGCAATTAAAGTAATTGATTTTATTGTTTAAACTTAATGAAATAATCTTGAAAAAATCTAGAATAACTACAGGGGAAAATTTTAACTTTTTTAAAAAAGATTTATTTCTTTATTTATTTGAAAGGTAGAGTGATACAGAGAGATTTTCCATATGCTGGTCACTCCCCAAATGGCCAGGCAGAAGCCAGGAGCCAGGAACTCCATCTGGGTCCCCTGTGTGGCTGGCCAGGCCTCAGGTACTTCAGCCATCATCTGCTGCTTCCCAGGCCCATTTGCTGTGGTTCTGGAAAGAACTGCAGCAGCTGGGACTCACACCAGCTCTCTGATATGGGATGCAGGAGTTGTAAGTGGCTGCTTAGTCCACTGTGCCACAACACCAACCCTAGGACACATTCTATTTAATGACTGTGAGCACATAAATAATTTTCTCATCTGAGAAAGAAATCGCAACATCCAATTCCAAGCTTTTAATCTAATCAATAAAAAAACCCTAAAAAATAGATTCTAAATGATGTGGTATTAACTCAGTGTACAAAATATTGATTTTTTAAAGATTATCTATTTATTTCAAAGGCATAGTTAGAGAGAGACAGACAAGGAGAGAGATTTTCCATCCACTGATTCACTTCCCAAATGGCTACAACAGCTGGAGCTGGGTCAATCTGAAGATAGAAGTCAGAAATTTCTTCCAGGTCTCCTATGTAGTTGCGGGGGCCCAAGTACTTAGGCCACCCTCAGCTGCCTTCCCAGGAAAATTAACAGGGAGCTGGATCGGGGTAAAGAATCTGGGATTTAGGCAGGCACTACAGCTCGATAGGCTAATCCTCCGCCTGCAGCGCTGGCACAACGGGTTCTGGTCCCGGTCGGGGCGCCGGATTCTGTCCTCTTCCAGTCCAGCTCTCTGCTGTGGCCAGGGAGTGCAGTGGAGGATGGCCCGGGTCCTTGGGCCCTGCATCCCATGGGAGACCAGGAGAAGCACCTGGCTCCTGCCATCGGATCAGCGAGGTGCGCTGACGGCAGCGCACCGGCCACGGCAGCCATTGTGGGGTGAACCAACGGCAAAGGAAGACCTTTCTCTCTGTCTCTCTCATTGTCCACTCTGCCTGTCAAAAAAAAAAAAAAAAAAGAATCTGGGACTTGATCAACTAATAGCTCTACTAGTAACTGATTTACTTTTCTTCAATAAAGTTGCATAAACCAAAACAAACAAACAAACAAAACCCAAAACCAGAATCTGGAACACAAACCAGTGTCCATACCTTATAGGATGCCAGTGCCACAGGCAGTGACTTTACCCACTATGCCACAGCACTCGCCCTTAAAATGCTTTTTTTTTTAAAAAAGGCCTGGAGAGGCTAGTGCTGTGGCGCAGTGGGTTAGGCCACGGCCTGCAATGCTGGCATTCCACATGGGTGGTAGTTAGAGTCCCGGCTGCTCTACTTTGATCTAGCTCCCCGCTAGTGTGCCTTGGGCCCCTTAACCTATGGGGGAGACCAGGAAGAAGCTCTTGGCTCCTGGCTTTGGCCTGGCACAGCCTTGGCCATTGCAGCCATTTGGGGAGTGAACCAGCAGATGAGGATATTTGTCTCTCCTTCTTTCTCTGTAACTCTACCTTTAAAAAAGAAAAAAGAAAAAAGAAAAAAAAAAAAAAGGGGCTTCAAGGACTGAGTGGGCCTCTAGCATGGTTAATATATGACAAATAGCTAGAAAAATTCTGGGGGCAGTACCAGAAGACTGTTCAAGGTGTATCTTTTATTGTGAAGACATGGAGCAGTCCCCAAAAGCAAATCTCAAAGAGCTGTCACACCTGAATGATTCAACCTCACTGTTTGCTTTATGTTAATTTTCATCTAGTCTGTTCCTCTCAGCTAAACATATCCTAGTTCCTCTCTACTTTGCTTCTTTTATGTTCTGTCATCTTAAGGTTAAATACTTGACTGCCTTTTCTACAGGCCACATGCTCTTTGAGAATGGTGATAATGTCTGTCTATGAGGAGGAGTGATTTAAAGGCAGCAAAAAGCATATTTTAGAACTGCATTGTCCAATATGGTAACCTAAATCCACATGTAACCATTTAAATTTAATTCAGCCCCTCAGTCACACTTGACACATTTCAAGTCTTCGACAGCCACGTGTGGCCAGTGGCTACCATACTGGATAGCACAAATATAGAACCACCACATAGCTGCAGAAAGTTCTACTGGACAGCATTATTCTAGAAGATTGCTCAGATTATTTTGTCCTCTTTGCCCATTCAAATTCCATCATTTCACAAAAAAGTTCTGTACTGTAGTTATTAGTGATGTAAGCAATACTATTTAAGTTTGATATGCTTCCCCCTTTAGAGGTCACCATCTCTACAGCTTAGAGAGTTAACATTTCTGTACTTATGAGGATGTTAGATATCCTGCCATTTTATCTTAGGACATTTCACATAAAACAAACCTTCCTATTCTCACCTTTATATTTCATCACATTCTCTTTTTGTCTTTATTTGGAGTCACCTCCTTAACACTCAATCCCCTACCCCAACCCATCACTACCAAATACTTTGGAGAAGAAAACAGTTGTTAGATACATAACAGCATAAAAGCATCTGGGTTTTGGAAAGCATCGAATTTTATGTATCTGCCTGTCAAGAAGAGTCCTCCACTCTCCGTATTTTTAAAGAAACAGTTTCTATATAGAACAAAGATCAGAGTTTTTAGGGACTAGCATTGTGGCAAAGAGAGTTAAGCTACTGCTTATAATGCAGGTGTCCCATACTGGAATGCCAATTTGAGTCCCTGCTGCTCCACTTGTAATCTAGCTTCCTGTTAATTTGCCTGGGAAGGCAGTAGAAGATGGCCCAAGTACTTGAATCCCTACCACCTATGTAGGAGACCTGGTTGAGTTCCTGACTCCTAGCCTGGCCTAAACTTGGCCCTTGTAGACATTAAGAGTAAATCAGAGAGGGGAGGATCTATCTCTACTCCTCTGTTACTGTTTTGAATAAATATTTTGAAAAATATTTTTTAAATTATTATAATCAAAAATAAGAAGTTAAATGAACTCTAGCAATTTTAAGTTTCCTTAAATTGAAATAGGACTAAACTAAAATGTCCTGAAGGGATAACCCAAGGCAAAGAATCTCCCAAATCTATTGTACCATTAATTTCAGCATCTTCTCAATCGAAGCTAGTAACAACTAGCAAGATTTCTTAATATTCAACCTTTCTGTGGAAATGTTTTCATATGGTATAAGAGATTGGAAAAGAAAAAAAATGAATTCATATATTGGGGCCAGCGCTGTGGCACAGCGGCTTAACACCCTGGCCTGAAGCACCGGCATCCCATATGGCACAGATTCTAGTCTCGGCTGCTCCTCTTCTGATCCAGCTCTCTGCTGTGGCCTGGGAAAGCAGTGGAAGATGGCCCAAGTCCTTGGGCCACTGCACCCGCATGGGAGAGCAGGAGGAAGCTCCTGGCTCCTGGCTTTGGATCGGCGCAGCTCCGGCCGTTGTGGCCAGTTGGGGAGTGAACCATCAGATGGAAGACCTCTCTCTCTCTCTTTCTCTGTGTAACTCTGACTTTCAAATAAATAAGTAAATCTTTAAAAAAAAGAATTCATAAAATAAACAATTAAGTCTCAATAATTTACTCTTTATTTCTCTTTAGTTCACAGGCTGCATAAGCATTTTAAATGCTTTTCAATAAACACTCAATGAACCAAAAGCAAGTTTTACAGAATGATATGGAAAAAGTTTTGCAATCTAAGACTTAATTTTGTTTTGGCACTTCAGGAAACAAAGCAATAGAAACTGTTTTAGGCCGGCGCCGTGGCTCAACAGGCTAATCCTCCGCCTTGCGGCGCCGGCACACCGGGTTCTAGTCCCGGTCGGGGCACCGGATTCTGTCCCGGTTGCCCCTCTTCCAGGCCAGCCCTCTGCTGTGGCCCAGGAGTGCAGTGGAGGATGGCCCAGGTGCTTGGGCCCTGCACCCCATGGGGAGACCAGCAAAAGCACCTGGCTCCTGGCTCTTGCCATCGGACGAGCGCGGTGCGCTGGCCGCAGCGCGCCGACCGCGGCGGCCATTGGAGGGTGAACCAACGGCAAAAGGAAGACCTTTCTCTCTGTCTCTCTCTCTCACTGTCCACTCTGCCTGTAAAAAAAAAAAAAAAAAAAAAAAAAAGATTTCTCTCTCTCTGTGTCTCTACCCCCTACCCTCTAACTCTGCAAAAAAAAAAAAAAAAAAAAAAAGAAACTGTTTTAAGTATGGTGTTTTTCTTCCATACTGTGATATTTTCTTCCACAGATACTGTAATTTACACCTGTGATTACACATAAAAGTTACAGAGATATAGTACAAATATAAGCACTTGAAATAATATGGGTACTTTTAACTCAAACATTTTAAGTAGAAAAGATCTGTGAAGAAACAAAAAAAGTGAAGGATAGAGTAAACACATTCTGATTCTGTCCTCTGTTACAAGCTTTTGTAGTATGACCTTTAAAATTATATACATATTTGGTGGGTAAAACAAAATTTACATTGCACATATCTATTTATGTTTAGATGTGCATAAGGAAAATACCTGGAAAGGAACTTCCTAAGCTATTAATAATATCTATCTTTGGGGAGTGGAAATTTATAATAGTGTAGGAAAGAGAGAAATATATACTTATTTATTTATTTATTTGACAGGTAGAGTTATAGACAGTGAGAGAGAGCGACAAGAGAGAAAGGTCTTCCTTCCATTGGTTAACTCCCCAAATGGCTGCCACAGCCGGCGCTGCGCTGATCCGAAGCCAGGAGCCAGGTGCTTCTTCCTGGTCTCCCATGCGAGTGCAAGGGCCCAAGCACCTGGGCCATCCTCCAGTGCCCTCCCAGGCCACTGCAGAGAGTTGGACTGGAAGAGGAGCAGCCAGAACTAGAACCTGAGACCCATATGGGATGCTGATGCTGCAGGCGAAGGATTAACCAAGTGAGCCATAGCGCTGGCCCCCGAGACATACGCTTTTATTTTTAATTCCTAAAAGTTTAAAATTAATAATCAGCATGTATTCATTAAAAGCAAAACGATAATATATTCTCTATTTACTATAAGCCTGGCTTCATATATGGAAACATATTTCCAAAGCAATAGGCCTATTTTTATGGCATCAGTTTTCATAACTTCAAAATATTCCATTGTATAGATGTTCCTAACTCAATAAGCCTAGTGACAGATTGCTAAACTTCAACCAATACTGAAAGCTGTATCTAATTTCTTCATCTGTAAAATTGGTATTGTAATAGGACCCACTGCATATCACTGTGATAATTAAATAAATTAGTATCTATGAAGCTCTTAGAACTCAACCTGCCCACAGTGAGCACTATTACATAAGTGTTCTCCAACACTCTTTACTCCCCTTCTTCCCACCCACTTCTGTTCTTTTTATAGTAATTCTAGTTCTTATCTCTTGCTTGTTTTATTTACTGCAATATCTTAAAATAGATCTGCCCACCAATGATCTCTCAGCATTCTAATCCATTTTATACACAATATTAAATCTTCATGACTCATGTTTTCCTGTACAAAGGTCTTCAAAGACCCACTCCCTATACAATAAAGAATAATTACTCTGCTTGGCCACTAACCTAGGGTTCCAGGTTCATTTCCTCCCCCACTCCCCTTGCCCTCCTACCAAACCAAACTATCTTCTCCACATATTCAATCTCCGGGTTGCTCCTGTTCTTCCCCTGGCCTGTAATGTTGTTTCGAATTTCCATTTCTTCAAGGGGAATTTCCCTTTCCTCATCTTTTTCAAGTTCATATTCTACTAACCTTCAGTCTTCCAGCTGAAAATAATTTCTTTGGGGGCCTGGGTTGTAGTACAGTGAGTTAAGCCATCGGTCGCAATGCCAGCCATCCCATATTGAACATATTGGAGCACCAGTTTAAATTCGGGCTGCTCTGCTTTCAATCCAGCTCCCTGGTAATATACCTAGGAAGGCAATGGACTATGGCCCAAATACCTGGGCCCCTGTCACTCATGTGGGAGACCAGGATGGAATTCCAGGCTCCTATCTTCAGCTAGAGCTAGGCCCAGGCCCAGGTATTGCAGCCATCCGGGGAGTGAACCAATAGATAGAAGATTTCTTCCTTTCTTTCTCTGTCTCTCAGTGCTTCTCTGTCTTTGAAATAATCTTTTGTTAAAAGAAATTTCTCTGTCCTCTGCACTGTCAAAGAACATAATGTATACCTCATTTAACAGAAATGTTCAGATCGTACCACATAAGACAGCTACCATGTATATGTAATATATATTCAGTCCATGGTATTCACAAGTTCCAAGTTCATGGATACAACTACCCACAGATGAAAAATTATTTGGGAAAGAAAAATTGCAACTAAGGAAAGGAGTTTGGCCTATCAGTTAAGAAGCTGCTTGGGAACATCTGTATTCCATACACGAATACCTAGGTTCAAGTCCTGGCTCTGCTCCTGATATCAGCTCTCAGCTAATGTACACACTGGAAGGCAGCATGCTATATGGTTCAAGTAATTGAGTCTCACCTATGTGAGAAATCTGGATTGAATTCCTGGCTCCCAGCTTCAGCCTAGATCAGCCCTGACTGTGGCAGGCTTTGGGAGATTTTTCCTTTCCCCCTCTCTCAAATAAATATTCAAAAAAATTTTAAAAAGGTGTCTGTAACTAAACATGCATATATATATATATATATATATACATACATATATATATATTTTATCACTGTTCCCTAATTGATACAGTATGACAACTATTTACATAGCATCACACTGTAATAGACGTTTAAAGTAATTTAGAGATAATTTAATGTTACATGCAATTATAGGTCCTTGAGCACTTGTACATTTTGGTATCTACAGGGATAGAAGGACACCAAGAGATGACTCTGTGTGCGTGTATGTGTGTGTGTATGTGTGTGTGTGAAGTCCTTCCATTGGATTTCAAATTATGTGTCTCATTCCTAATTACAGTTTCCTTAACCTTTGTTTTGTTTTCCGTATTTGGCAAACAAATTTCATCATATGCCCTCTACAATTTGTTGAAATGATTAGAAATAGGATAAAATAACCTAGTAGGGTTGTCTGGTGGAAAGAATTAGAAACAGTATAAATTCACTAGTAGAACCCCTAGCATTTAGAAGATATTCATTAAACATATTGTTACTTTTCCTTGAAAATAATTTTTGTTTTTTAACAAACCCCACATGCATGTATTTCCATAAATACCTGGGCAAGACAGTGGAAAACATGAATTCGCTGGGTACATGCACATACACACAAAAGCACTTTGAACTCCTAACTTCATTTGAATGTGACTTTAAATCAAGTTTGAAAGAAAAGTTTCCCAATGACAAGGCCAATGTGAATGATTATATTCATCAACAAAGCATAGTACAATTTAAGACTCTGAATCGGGGCCAGTGCTGTGGCGCCGGCACCCCAAATGGGCACTGGTTCACCTCCTGGCTGCTCCATTTCTGATCCACCTCTTCTACTATGGCCTGGAAAAGCAGTGGAAGATGACACAAGTGTTTGGGCCCCTGCACCTACATGAGAGACCCAGAGGAAACTCTGGGCTCCTGGCTTTGGACTGGCCGAGCTCTGGCCATTGCAGCCATTTGGGGAGTGAACTAGTGGATGGAAGACCTTTCTCTCTGCCTGTCCCCTCTCTGTCTAAACTCTACCTCAGAAAAGAAAAAGACTCTGAAACAACTAATCTCTGAACATATAATTCTTCCATAATACAATCATTTAAAAAATCTCCAACAGCATAGATTTAAAGTACCAACTTGGGGCCGACACTGTGGCACAGCAGGTTAAAGCCTTGTCCTGAAATTCTGGCATCCCATATGGGCGCCGGTTCTAGTCCCGGCTGCTCCTCTTCCCATCCAGTTCTCTGCTGTGGCCTGGGAAAGCAGTAGAAGATGGCCCAAGTCCCTGGGCCTCTGCGCCCACGTGGAACATCTGGTAGAAGCTCCTGGTTCCTGGCTTCGGATTGGCTGAGCTCCAGCCATTGCAGCCATCTGGGGAGTTAACTAGCGGATGGAAGACCTCTCTCTCTCTCTCTGCCTCTAACTCTCTCTGTAACTCAGTCTTTTAAATAAATAATAAAAATAAATAAATAGAATACCAATTCATGGATAGCACTGATTTCTTTTTAGCGCTAAATGAATAATGTTGCTTGAAAACTATGTAAAATCTAACTTCTTCCTTTACCCTCAACTGAGTAGAGAGTTATATTGGCCACAGTTCAGATTCAGTAACTTCCAAAAACACAAACCAATTTCAATCTTTCTTACAAATGCATGGGCTGGAACAGGTATTTAGCATTCAGTGAAATTAATCACTAAAGATAAAGCACAATTTTTTTTTTTTTTGGACAGGCAGAGTGGATAGTGAGAGAGAGACAGAGAGAAAGGTCTTCCTTTTGCCGTTGGTTCACCCTCCAATGGCCACCACGGTCGGTGCGCTGCGCTCATCCGATGGCAGGAGCCAGGTGCTAGGTGCTTTTCCTGGTCTCCCATGGGGTGCAGGACCCAAGCACTTGGGCCATCCTCCACTGCACTCCCGGGCCACAGCAGAGAGCTGGCCTGGAAGAGGGGCAACTGGGACAGAATCCTGCGCCCCAACTGGGACTAGAACCTGGTGTGCCAGCACTGCAAGGCGGAGGATTAGCCTGTTGAGCCACAGCGTCGGCCGATAAAGCACAATTTTAATAGGAAAATATTTTCATATATACTATTTTCTTAAACTATACTCATTTGAAGACTTAATAATGCTATTAACTACATGCAATAGATTTTTTTTAAAGATTTATTTTACTTATTTAAAAGACAGAGTCACAAGCTGGCACCATGGCTCACTAGGCTAATCCTTTGCCTGCGGCGTCGGCACACCGGGTTCTAATCCCAGTTGGGGCGCCGGTACTGTCCCGGTTGCTCCTCTTCCAGTCCAGCTCTCTTCTGTGGCCTGGGAGTGCAGTGGAGGATGGCCCAAGTGCTTGGACCCTGCACCCACATGGGAGACCAGGAAGAAGCAGCTGGCTCCTGGCTTCAGATCGGCGCAGCGCGCAGGCCATAACAGCCACTTGGGGGGGTGAACCAACGGAAGGAAGACCTTTCTCTCTGTCTCTCTCTCTAACTCTGCCTGTAAATAAATAAATAAATAAATAAATAAATAAATAAAAAATAAATGACAGAGTCATAGAGAGAGGTAGAGACAGAGAGAAAGGTCTTCCATCTGCTGGTTCACATCCCAGATGGCCGCAACAGCTGGAGCTAAGACGATCCAAAGCCAGGAGCCATGAGCTTCTTATGGGTCTCCCACACGGGTGCAAGGGCCCAGGGACTTTGACCATCTTGTACTGCTTTCCCAAGCCATAGCAGACAGCTGGATCAGAAAAGGAGCAGCCGGGACTAGAATCGGCACCCATATGGGATGGCGGCGCTTTAGGT
This sequence comes from Sylvilagus floridanus, assembly GCA_949820135.1. Taxonomy (NCBI): domain Eukaryota; kingdom Metazoa; phylum Chordata; class Mammalia; order Lagomorpha; family Leporidae; genus Sylvilagus; species Sylvilagus floridanus. The sequence continues at coordinate 40,665,551 of OX463231.1, read as the reverse complement.
CAGGGCTTTAACCGACTGCACCACAGCGTTGCCCCTAGATTTGTTTTTAAGCAGACCAAATGGTAGTAAAATTTACTATATCCTTTGCATAGTTGTACTGTGTACACAGAAGCAGTTCTCATGTTATTTAATTATAATACTCACTGGCTCACTTTAAAACACATTTGAAGAAGTATTAGGTAAGAAAATGGTAGTTCTTCACTTTAAATTTTTAAAGGATTTTTTTCTCTCCAGAGATCACTACCTATTACTATTATGTAAAAATTATATTCATTTAACTTCCTTATACCAGTTCCAAAGATGATTTCAACATGAATCAACAGCAATAGTTTCTTAAAGTAGGTCATTGCTATAGCAACCAATGGGCGGTTTAGTATACTCCCGTCAGAATGACCTACTTTCCAGCCTGTGCTGGAACAGCTTTATATAACTAGAATTTCTAGTTCTGTCTATATGAAAAAGTCTAAAAAAGGCAATGGAAAGATACAAATAATCCTTTTGCTGCTGAAAACAAGGCATTATGAATTAATATGTATCATACAAGAATAAAGCCATCTGGCTCTGTACTTCAGTTTCTAAAACATATCCTATCATTTGCTCAGCAATGAAAACAAACTACTCAGAATATCTTAACCAAAACATTCATTGCAGACCCTAGAGAATGGATTTAAACATCAAACTAAAATCATGAAAACCACATGCAGTCTATCTCCTATCCTCCAAATGAAATGAGTAAAATTTAGAAAAAATTAGAATCCTACCTATCATAAAGACAAAAAAAATGGAGATTTTTCAGTCATTAGTCCAAGTCTATGATGTTTTATAGAGATTTCAAAATTCTAAATTTAAATTCTGTGTCTCTATAAGCTGAGTCAAGTTTAAATAAGCTTGCTTTTTTCTAGCTTGTTACAATTTTTAGTGTTTTCATCTAACTTGTTATTCAAATTATTGAGATATTTGTGATATACTTTTTTATGGAGAATAGTTTAATGTTCAATAAAGATGAAACACATATTTTGAAAGCAAATTTTGCATCTGCCAGACTCTTAAAGCCATAAATCTATCTCATGACACACTGTTATGTTTTATAACATATTTTGCAATATTCTCTTTAAAACCCTGAAATAAAATTCATAAATAACATATCCACATACATCACTTTAAAGCATTAATAATAAATTTTTTTTCTATTACATTTAGAGGAAATTAAAGGTCATTTATATTTTACAAAGAAGTAACATCTACTTCTATTACTAAGCATCTGGATATTATACAAGAAAACAATGAATTAGTCTAATACTTACACTTACATATAGAATCATTTCAAATTCAATAGCTACAAAAACAAACTAACACAGTGATGTTACTGGCAACTCAAACTCGATTTCCTTAAATGGTGAACAAGATTTTAATAAAGTTCTGAACAAAACAAGCTATAATTTTGATTTACAGAGTGCTAAATATACTCCAGGAAAGCTCAGTTTATATTTACATTGTGTAGAAAATACACAATGTTTATATACAGAGATGGATTTAGACTTTAGATTCAGAAAATTTTGTTAAGATTTTCACTTACATCAAGCATTGTGAAGAAAGTTAAACAGGACTCAGGCCAACTGTTTATTTTGAGAGAATACTCTGAAGGAAGTCTTCTATCCTTGGCCTTTCCTTACTAATTTTACTTATACCCTCCAATCATATAACAACCAAAAATGTCTTCACAAAATTCCTAAAATTCCTTCTAAGGAGTGATACTTATTACTTACATAATTTTGTTCAATTTATGAGATATAGATAGATAAGTGTTTCAATACTTATAAAGCTTAACATCTACAAAAAGAAATTGAGTATGTATGTACATAAATACAATAGTACTTACTTTGGTAGAATATAATATATGAGATACAAATGGATAACACTGTCAATGAAATAAACAAGGTCTGTAAAAAGGTTAATATAAAGTTTTTTGGGGGGGCCAGCGCTGTGGCACAGTAGGTTAAGCCTCTGCCTGTGGCACTGGCATCCCATAAGGGTGCCAGTTCATGTCCCAGCTACTCCTCTTCCAATCCAGCTCTCTGTTCATGGCCTGGGAAAGCAGTGGAAGATGGTCCAGGTGGTTGGGCCCCTGCACCCACATGGGAGACCTGGAAAAAGCTCCTGGCTCCTGGCTTTGGACAGGCCCAGTTCCAGCCAACACGGCCATCTGGGGAGTGAACCAGCAGATGGAAGATCTTTTTCTCTCTCTTTCTCTGTAAATCTGCCTCTCAAATAAATACATAAAAATCTTTAAAAAAAGTTTATTCAGGGTAAAACATCAGTGACATAAAAACAGAAGACAGAAGCCCACTGATTTTCAGTTTTCCAAAGTGGTCAAACACTATATGTATTACATAGCAAGTAATTATGTATTACATAGTAAGTATTACATACTAAGTAACACTGGCTTGGCTGAAAAGGAAGGTTTTAAGTAAAGGGAGGGGGTCTGAATGTCTTAATAGTTAAAGATTAGACTATGATCAGCTTAAAAACACCTCAGAGACAAGAATGATATAAAAAGAGGATACTGCATAAATAAATGATTGTTCAAGGTTGCTCCAGATGGATAAGACAAAAAAAGACCTTTTATGCACATCACCCGAATCAAAATGACCCAATAGATAAGATTAATATTTCCACCCAGTCATTCCTCAGATAAGTGTCAGTATTTATTTCTTTTGAATGCCTGCAGGCTTCTTAGCAACAGTTTGTTTTTACCGTTAATACACTTCGAAAAGTCAAGAGGGAAAAAGTCATTTCTGGCTGGTGCCGCAGCTCACTAGGCTAATCCTCTGCTTTGCGGCGCCAGCACACCAGGTTCTAGTCCCAGTCAGGGCACCGGATTCTGTCCCGGTTGCCCCTCTTCCAGGCCAGCCCTCTGCTGTGGCCTGGGAGTGCAGTGGAGGATGGCCCAAGTGCTTGGGTCCTGCACCCCATGGGAGACCAGAAGAAGCACCTGGCTCCTGCCATCGGATCAGCGCGGTGCGCCGGCCACAGCGTGCTGGTCGCAGCGGCCATTGGAGGGTGAACCAACGGCAAAAGGAAGACCTTTCTCTCTGTCTCACTCTCTCACTGTCCACTCTGTCTGTCCAAAAAAAAAAAAAAAAAAAAAAAACAAACTATAATTTAAATATTTAAATAGCTGGAGATAGGTAGGAGAATTATTGGCCACTGGACTATATCCTGAGACTAGGTCTTTTTTTCCACTTCTTAATACCCAATTCCTGCTGCTCCACTTCTGATCCAGCTCCCTGATAATGCACCCGGGGAAAGCAGTGGAAGATGGCCCAAGTGCTTGGGATCCTGGCACCCAGGTGGGAAACCTAGATGGAGTTCTAGGCTCTGGGCTTTAGCCTGGCCCAGCCCTGGCTGTTGGCAGTCATTTGGAGAATGAACCAGGGGATGGAAGATTTCTGTCTCTCTCTCTCAAAAAAAAAAAAAAAAAAAAAAAAATCATGCAAACCCAAACTGAGAACCATTCTACAAAATATCTGACAAGTACTCAAAACTATGAATTTCATAAAAAACAGGGAAAGCGGTACGCATTTGATTTAGTGATAAAACTGCTGTTTGGGCCACTCATATCACTTATCAGAGTGCATAGGTTCAAGTCCCAGCTCTGTTCTTGAGTCCAGCTTCCTGCTAATGTGTACCCTGATAGGCAGCAGATGATGGCTCAATACTTGGGTCCTGACACCCATGTAGGAGACACAGATTGATTTCCTGGCTCCTGGCTTGAAATTAGCACAGCCCTGGTTGCTTCCAGTATTTGGAAAGTAAACTAGCAGATAGAGCTGTCTGTCAAAGATTACCTCCCACTCTCCAACCCTCTAGGCATGCATCTAGGAAGTGAACCAGTGGATAAAAGATCTCAATCCTTTGCCTTTCAAAAAAAAAAAAAAAAAAAAAGAGAGAGAGAGAGAGAGAGAGAAAGAAAATAGAAAGAATGAAAAAAAGCCGGCGCTGTGGCTCAACAGGCTAATCCTCTGCCTTGCGGCGCCAGCACACCGGGTTCTAGTCCCGGTCAGGATTCTGTCCCAGTTGCCCCTCTTCCAGGCCAGCTCTCTGCTGTGGCCCGGGAGTGCAATGGAGGATGGCCCAAGTGCTTGGGCCCTGCACCCCATGGGAGACCAGGAAAAGCACCTGGCACCTGGCTCCTGCCATCGGATGAGCGCAGTGTGCCGGAGCGGCAGGCCATTGGAGGGTGAACCAACGGCAAAGGAAGACCTTTCTCTCTGTCTCTCTCTCACTGTCCACTATGCCTGTCAAAAATTAAAAAAAAAACAAAAGAATGAAAAAAAAACCAACCTTGAGAAACTGTCACAGAGGACAAGGAGACATATGACTAGATCTAATGTGGTATTCCGGACAGGATTGTGGAACCAAAAAAACCAAACATTAAAGTCTGGTTAGGACTATGATTTCTTAGTTTTGATAAACGTACTATGGTAATATAAGATGTTAATATTAGGGTAAAATGATTACATGTTTGTAGGAGTTCACTGTATTATCTTTATACACTTTCTATAAATCTAAAATTAATTTTAAAGCTGTATTTTAAAAATTACTCTTTAGTTGGGGCCGGTGCTGTGGAGAAGCGGGTTAACGCCCTGGCCTGAGGCGCTGGCATCCCATATGGGTGCTGGTTCAGGTCCTGGCTGCTCCTCTTCCGATCCAATTCTCTGCTGTGGCCTGGGAAAGCAGTGGAAGATGGCCCAAGTTCTTTAGCCCTTGCACCTGCGTGGGAGCGCCAGAAGAAGCTCCTGGCTCCTGGCTTTGGATCGGTGCAGCTCCAGCTGTTGTGGCCAATTGGGGAGCGAGCCATCTGATGGAAGACCTCTCTCTCTCTGCCTCTCCTCTCTCTGTGTAACTCTGACATTCAAATAAATAAATCTGTTTTAAAAAATTACTCTTCAGGATGCAAAAACTCAACACAGATTCATGGAATTTATGTGGTCCTCAAAACTTCAAGTCTAACACTGCACTTAAAGTGGGCCTAGGAGTTATGGAGAGAGGGGACAGAGGGAGGTTGGATAATGGGTATCAAAACACAGTCAAAAATAATCTTTAGTGTTCCATAGTATAACGGGAAGACTATAATTCACAACAGTGTATTATATATTATATACAGAATGGGAAGAGAGGGGATAGTAAGGTTCCAAACACTAAGAAAAGATATGGAATTAAAAAAGCCATTTGTCTGGTATGATCAGTTTATGCATATATATATATGTGTGTGTGTTGAAATACTGTATTATACCCCATAAAATATAGAATTATTACATGTTAATTAAAAATTTTAAAAATAAAGGGTGAATATTCGACACAGCAGTTAATTCCCCACTTGGGATACCTGCATTCTGTATTGGAGTGCCTAGTTTAAGCCCCAGCTACTCTGCTTCTGATCCAGCTTCCTGCTAATGGCAACCTAGGACAGCAGATGATGGTTCCACTACCCGAGTCCCTGCCAGTCATGTGGGAGACCTGGAAGGAGTTAGTTCCAGGCTCCTGGCTTCAGCCTTGTCAAGCACTAGCTGTTGAGAGCATTTGGGAAATAAACCAGCAGTTGGAAGATAGACAGATTCATTCTCTCTCTTTCTCTCTCTGAACTCTCTCACCCCCCCACCAAATACACTGAAAATAAATTAAACATTTTATAAATAATAATTAAAAAATACACTGGCCCTGGGTTCCATGTGACCTGATAAAAGACATCACCTACAATCACAAAACCTCTGCATTCTCAAATTCAATCCATTCTTCAAAGAATTTCTGCCAAAAAAAGTTTCAAAAAAATTCAATCACTAAATTCGAAAGAATAAAGAACAATTTGAATTACAGAATAGCACTGTAAAAATGACAGAATTTTATAAAAATGCAAAAAGTTATGAATCCCAAGAATCCATGAATCCCAACCAGGTTATAAAAAAAGACAAGATGGGACCGGCACTGTGGTGTAATGGGTAAAGCTGCCACCTGCAGTGCTGGTAACCTATATAGGTGCTGGTTCAGGTCATGGCTGCTCTACTTCCGAAGCTCTCTACTATGGCCTAGGAAAGCAGTAGAGGATGGCCCAAGTCCTTGGGGCCCTGCACTGCCTGGGCGACCCAGAAGAAGCTCCTGGTTCTTGGCTTCAGGTTGGCCCAGTTCTGGCCATTGTGGCCATTTGGGGAGTGAACCAGAGGATGGAAGACCTCTCTCTTCTAACTCTGCCTTTCAAATAAATAAATAAATAAATATTTTAAAAACTTAGAAAAAAAGACACAGGGTAGGGAATGTGGGTTGAGGTGAAGAGGGAGAGAGGTAAGGATAGAAATGTGTATAGAGGAGATACTTTGTAGTGCAGTAGTTAGGATGCCACACAGGATGCCTGCATATCAGAGTGCCTGGGTATAATCCCAGCTCTGCTTCTGATTCCAATTTCCTGCTAATGTACTCTCTGGGAGGCAGCAGATGATGGCTCCAGTAGTTGGGTCCCTGCCACCCAAGTGGGAAAACTGAATGGAATTTCAACATACCGGCTTCCACCTGGCACAGCCTAGGCTATTGTAGGCATTTGGGAAGTGAACCAGTGGATGGAATATCAATCTCTGCCTATCTGTTTGTCTATGTAAAATGAAAATAATGAATGAAAAAGTTCATGGAAAAATAGAATTAAAATTTTTAAAATGGGCAAAGATACAGAGAAAGGGTGTGTATGTGTGTGTGAGTGTGCATGTAAGATCCACACACAGACACATCATATTGAAATAAAAATAGGCAGAGATTGATATTCCAACAAATCTCTAGTTCAACAAATTTTAAAGAACTAGTATAAGTTAGACATTTTTTTAAAGATTTATTTATTTATTTGAAAGTCAGAGTTACAGAGAGAAGAGGCAGAGAGAGATAGAGAGGGAGGTCTTCCATCCACTGGTTCACTCCCTAACTGGCTGCAATGGTCGGAGTTGCGCCGATCCGAAGCCAGGAGCCAGGAGCTTCTTCTAGGTCTCCCAGATGAGTGCAGGGGCCCAAGGACCTAGGCCATCTTCTACTGCTTTCCCAGACCATAGCAGAGAATTGGATCTGAAGTGGAGCAGCTGGGTCTCGAACAGGCACCCACATGGGATGCTGGTGCTTTAGGCCAGGGAGTTAACCCACTGCGCCACAGCGCAGGCTCCAAGTTATACATCTTTTTTTTTTTTTTTTCCGGACAGATAGAGTTAGACAGTGAGAGAGAGACAGAGAGAAAGGTCTTCCTTCCATTGGTTCACCCACCAAATGGCCACTACGGCCGGAACTATGCTGATTTGAAGCCAGGAGCCAGGTGCTTCTCCTGGTCTCCCATGCAGGTGCAGGGTCCAAGGACTTGGGCCATCCTCCACTGTCCTCCCGGGCTACAGCAGAGAGCTGGACTGGAAGAGGAGCAACCAGGACTAGAACCCAGTGCCCATATGGGATGCTGGCGCCACAGGTGGAGGATTAACCAAGTGAGCCACGGCGCTGGCCTCAAGTTATACATCTTAAGATTAAAAAGCACTTCCTAAAAACAGTGTTTTGGACAAAGAACATTACACTGAATTTCAGAAAACACCTAGAATTGAATAACAATGAAAAAAATTCAGGGGCCAGTGCCATGGCTCTCTAGGTTAATCCTCTGCCTGCAGCACTGGCATCCCATATGGGCGCTGGGTTCTAGTCCCAGTTGCTCCTCTTCCAGTCCAGCTCTCAGCTGTGCCGTAGGAAAGCAGTGGAGGATGGCCCATGTGCTTGGCCCCCTGCACCTACATGGGAGACCAGGAAGAAGCACCTGGCTCCTGGCTTCAGATCGGCACAGCTCCATCCGTCGCAGCCATTTGGGGAGTGAACCAACAGAAGGAAGACCTGTCTCTCTCTCACTGTCTGTAATTCCATCTGTCAATTAAAAAAAAAAAAAAAAGAAAATTCATTTAAATCTTGTAGAATGCAACTGAAGAGGAACTTAGAAAATATAAGGATAGTTCAAAATGCCTGGAAAAATGAAATTAAAAGGTAACTTTAATTTGGTTCAAAAACTTTGAAATTCAGAGATTTATTTATTTATTTGAAAGGCAGAGTTAGAGAGAGGCAGAGGCAGAGAGATATCTTCCATCCACTAGTTTACGCCCCAGATAGCCGCAATGGGCCCATCTGAAGCCAAAAGCCAGGAGATTCCTCTGGGTCTTCCACGTGGGTGTAGGGGCCCAAACACCCAGGCTATCTTCTACTGCTTTTCCAGGCTATAGCAGAGAGCTGAATCGGAAGTGGAGCAGCCAGGTCTCAAACTGGCGCCCATATGCAGGCAGTGGCTTTACCTACTACACCACAGCACCAGCCCCAGCACCAGCACCAAATAAATTTTAATTCCATTTTCCATGAACCTTTTGAAGTCTCCTGTATATAGGCTTCATTGCTAACTAAAAAATAAGACTCGAAATTATGTTACAAAATTAGAATAAATCCTAAAAAAGTAAAAAGGAAATTATAAAAAGCAGAAAATTAGTGAAAATAGAATACAAAGTCCTAATAGAAACAAAATTTATTATACAAAGAGATAATAATATAAACTTCTGATAAATAATAAAGGAAAAAGATGGGAGAGGGAAAAATAAACAATATTAATAATAAAATGGAGGGGCCAGTACCGTGGCTCATTTGGCTAATCCTCCGCCTGTGGTGTCAGCATTCCATATGGGTGCCAGTTCTAGTCCTGGAAGCTCCTCTTCCAATCCAGCTCTCTGCTGTGGCCTGAGAGGGCAGTGGAGGATGGCCTAAGCACTTGGGCCCCTGCACCCACATGGGAGACCAGGAGGAAGCACCTGGCTCCTGGCTTTGGATTGGTACAGCTCCAGCCGTAGCGGCCATTTGGTGGGTGAACCAACGAAAGGAAGACCTTTCTTTCTGTCTTTCTCTCAATGTCTATAACTCTACTTGTCAAATAAAAATAATAATAATAAAATGGGAACATAATCTCAGATAGTATGGGAATTAAACAGAAAGTGAGGAAGTATAAACAATTTTGTGCAAATAAATTTTTAAACTTAGATGAACTGGATAAAATCTTTAATAAAACTGACTGATGGAGGCTGGCATTGTGGTACAGTGGGTTAAGCCCCAAATGCTGGTATCTCATCTGGGCAACAGTTCAAGTCCCAGCTGCTCCACTTCTGATACAACTCTCTGCTAACGCACGTGAGAAAGCAGCGGGGCCGGTGCCACAGCTCACTAGGCTAATCCTCCGCCTTGCGGCGCCAGCACACCAGGTTCTAGTCCCAGTCGGGGCACCGGATTCTGTCCTGGTTGCCCCTCTTCCAGGCCAGCTCTCTGCTGTGGCCCGGGAGTGCAATGGAGGATGGCCCAAGTGCTTGGGCCCTGCACCCCATGGGAGACCAGGAGAAGCACCTGGCTCCTGCCATTGGTTCAGTGCAGTGTGCTGGCTGCAGCGCGTCGGCCGCAGTGGCCGTTGGAGGGTGAACCAACGGCAAAAGGAAGACCTTTCTCTCTATCTCTCTCTCTCACTGTCCACTCTGCCTGTCCAAAAAAAAAAAAAAAAAAAAAAAGCAGCGGAAGATGGTCCAAGTACTTGGATGCATGCTAACCACAGGGGAGACCAGACAAAGCTTCTAGTTCCTGGGTTCAGTCTGGCCCAGCCCCAGCTGTTGTGGCCATTTGGACAGGGAACTAGAGGACGGAAGATTTTCTCCCCCTACCCCTTCTCCCTTTTAAATAAAATCAATAAATCATAAAAAAAAAAGCACTGACTGACGAAAAATTTAGAACTTACCAAAATGGACTCAAGAAAATGAAAAAGAATGTGAATGGTGCTAAAAGTCTTTTAAAAAATTCAATCTATAGTTTTAAAAGTTACAAGGAAAACACAAGAGCCTCTCAGCTTTAAATAAAAACATTTATTTAAGGCAGAGTGACAGAGAGAAACAGAGACAGAGAGACATCTTCTATTCTCTTGTTCACTCCTGTAATAGCCAGTCTAGTCCAGGTCAAAGTAAGATGCTAGGAACTCCATCCATGTCTCCAACATAGGCAGCAGGAACCCAAATACCTGGACCATTTCCACAGCCTCCCAGGCACAACAGTAGGAAGTGGGACCAGAAGCATGGTGGAGCTGGGACTCCAACCAGGCACTCTGACATGGGATGTGGACATCACAAGCAGCAGCTTAATCCACTTCACCACAACATGTACCTCAGAGCCACTCAGCTTTAGAGATGAGTTCTATCAAACACTGAAAGAATAGGCAATTCTAATTTTAAATAGGATTACAAAGATGATAAACTAAAAAACAAACGTTCTTCAATTCATTTTATAAGATTTACCTTAATAGGGTCAGTGTTGTGGCACAGCACATGAAGCCACCAACTGCAGTGCCCATATCCCATTCGACTGTTGGTGCAAGTCCTGGCTGCTCCATTTCAAATTCAGCTCCCTGCTAATGCACCTGGAAAAGCAGCTAAGCATCAGAAGACGGCCCAAGATTTGGGGCCCTGTCTCCTACGTGGGAGACCCAGATGAAGCTCCTGGCTTCGATCTGGTCCATCCCCGGCCATTAAGGCCATTTGCAGAGTGAACCAGTGGATGGTAGATCTCTCTCCCTCCCTGTTGCTCTGCCTTTTGAGTACATAAATAAATTAAAAAAAAAAACTATATAAAAATTTACCTTGATTCTAAAGTCAAAGGCAGTACAAAAGAAAAACTACAAACTAATCTTACTCATATAATATTAGCGAATCAAATTCTAACAGTATATACAAATATTATGCATCATGATCAAAACCGGCCTTATCCTCATAAAGTTGATTAGCTTAATACTAAAAATTGGTTGCTGGGGATAGCATTGTGGCACAATAAGTTAAGTTGCTGCCTGTGATGCCAGCATCCCATCTGAGCCCCAGTTTAAATCCTGGCTGTTCAGCTTCCAATCCAGCTCCCTGCATGGGAAAGTAGCAGATGAAGGTTCACATACTTGGGCCCCTGCCACCAATGTGGGAGACAGATAGAATTCTAGGCTATTGGTTTTGGCCTAGTCCAGCCTAAGCCACTGCAGCCATTTTGAACCAGCAGATGGAAGATCTATCTCTGTAACACTGCCTTTCAAGTAAATAACTAAACATTTTTTAAAAAACTGATTGCTGTGATTCACTGCACTTATAGAATAAAGGAAGAACATTGTATGACCAGATGCAGAAAGATTAACAACAAAAACTCAATTTCCTTTGAGCCTCAACAAAAGTGGGACTAGAGGATAACTTCCTTAGTCTGAAAAACAGTATCCACAAAAATACAGAAACAATGAATTTAACACTGAAATTCTGAAAGTACCTTCTTTAAGATTGGAAAGACATTAAGGATGCCTGCTACCACCATTTCTCTATTCAATCTGTTACTAGAAGGCCTAACCAGACAGTAATGGAAGAACAAGAAATAAAAGATTCAAAGATGGGAAAGGAACCATGATTACTTATTGACAGTAGGTATGTCAATAATACCAATTATAAGAAAAAAAGAAATACGTAAAACACAAGGGATGAGTTTCAAACAATTACTGTAACTTCTGGAATCAATTTATACTAACAATTTATACCTCTCTGATGTCAAAAATCACACAGAGCTATTTATAACCTAAAAATCTTATCCTTGTCTAATTTTAGAAACCACTACTACTCTACCAGATTAAGCCAATCAAGTATAATATTATACTTTGAGGCTTTAAAGGATTTTCATACAACTAAACAACATCTGTCTAATGTGCTCAAAAGCTTGCTGTCTCAGATCTATGTATAATGTACTTTTGTAATCTAATAGGCCTACTTGAAATTTTTTTTCAGAAAAAGATAACAAAAATGAGAATTATTTTTTTAAAAAATATTTTTACTTATTTATTTGAAAGGCAGAGAGAGACAGACAGACAGACACAGTGACAGAGAGAGATCTCTCACCCACTGGTTCACTCCCCAAAATGCTAGCAACAGTGTGGCAAGGCCAAAGCCAGGAACCAGGAACTCAATCTGGGTCTCCCATGTCAGGCAGGCAGGAACCCAACTACTTGGGCCATCAGCTGCTACCTCTCAGGGTGTACATTAGCTGGAATCAGGAGTGGAGTTGGAACTGGAATGTAGGCACTCAATATGGGATGCAGTGACCCAAACAGTGTCTTCACCACTATGCCAGATACTCATCTTCATTCTTTTTTTTTTTTTTTCCGTATATGGCCCAGTACATGTAAATATTAAAGTCTGAGGTCAATGTTTTTCCCCATACTGTTTGACTTTACTGCAAAAAATAACAATCACATAATACAATCTATTTATCAAAAAGATCCTATTATGCACCAGACATTGTTGGAGTCCCTGAGAATAAAAGAACAAAAATCAGTGCCTGGGGGCCGGCGCCATGGCATAGGTTAATCCTCTGCCTGCGGTGCTGGCATCCCATATGGATGCCAGTTCTAGTCTTGCCTGTTCCTCTTCCAATCCAGCTCTCTGCTGTGGCCAGGGAAAGCAGTAGAAGATGGGTGCTTGAGTCCCTGCAACCACATAGAAGACTGGGAAGAACCACATAGCTCTTATCTTCAGATAAGCACAGCTCCAGCTGTTGCAGTCATTTGGGAAGTGAACCAATGGAAGGGAGACTTTTCTCTCTGTCTCGCCCTCTCAGTCTGTAACTCTACCTCTCAAATAAGAACATAAATAAATAATCTTAAAATAAATCAGTGCCTGATGTTATGAAGCTTTCATGTTAGATGACAATTATGACAATGGATGACAACAACTGGAAACATTAGAAACTATCAGAGACTACTCACTTTACATGTATGTACATCAACCCTTTGCAATAGGTACTTCCTCCATTTCAAAATGAGGAAACTGAGGCACATAAAGGTTACTTTTCCTACAAATACCTGGATAGTAAAGTAACAAAGCCAAGGCATTAAACCCATCAGTTTGGCTCCAAATTCCAAGTTCTTAAATCACTATATTTTGGTAGCAATTTTTAAAATTTTATTTTTATTTGAAAGGCAGAGTGAGTGAGACAGACAGACAGAGAAAGATCTTCCATTTGCTGGTTAACTCCTCAGATGGCTGCAATGGCTACAGTTGGGCCAGGCAAAAGCCAGGAGCCAGGAATTCCACTGGGGTCTCCCATGTGGGTTGCAGAGGCCAGCTTTTACTGCCTTCCCAAGCACATTAGCAGGCAGCTGAATCAGAAGCCAAGCAGCTATGACTTGAACCAGTGCTCTGATATGGTAAAGGTATATTGGAGAGGGGTATATAATTTTACACAGAGTAGTTGTAGAAAGATTTACCAATATCTACTACCTGTTTAACACCTCCCTTTGAAGGTTACCTCAGACTGTATTCTTATAGTCTTCCAATCTGTTAATGATTCCTACCTTCAGGTTACTTAGGCCAAGTTCTTGTCTGTGTGTTCAGAACAGTACATTTACTGCACTAATAAACAAACCCCCAAATCAGTGGCTTAACAAAAAGGTATTATCTTTCTCATGTCAAGTTTACTGCTGCTCCAGGGAGTTGTTCTTTAAATGGTGACTTTATTAACTGGTCGATTTACCTTGTAGTTCTATAGCTTCAACACAAGGTCTCCTCTTCAGCAGGGGAAAAACCAGAGCAACAATCAGGGGCTTTACAATGCTTCAAGCACTTCCTCACACAATTCATTAACCATAATCAGTTACACAGCCTCACCAGACTGCAAAGGGAGCTGAAACATTAAAAGTCGCAAGCTCAGGTCAGAAAGGTGAATTGTGTATCGGTGGGCACTAACAATAATCTTTAACCTCTCTTTCTTTCATAGACCACATATGAAATTGTAGCAGAAATTAACAATATGAACCCAGAATACATCCAGAGTATGACTACTCCTTACTATCTTTACCTCCAACACTGATTTATTCCTCCATTTTTCACCTAGATCATTATGTTGGCTTCTGTCTGATCTCACTGTTTCCATTCTTGGCCCTACTACCCTTCAGTCTAGTCTTCACCCAGACACTGAATCATCATGTTATCTCTCTGAACCAAACTTCTAATCTTCTAATTGCAATGACTTCCCAATCTAAAGTAAAAACAAAACAAAACAACAAAAACTCCACTTTGAAATGGCCTTCTAGGTCCTAAACAATGAACTTAGGCAGCCATTACTTTTCTGACTCTACCTCTTCACTCCATCACTTTGTTCCAGACACAACCTTCCCCAGGATCCCTTGAATGTACTAGAAATGCTCCTGGGTGCCTTTGCACAGGATATTCTTTCCATCTAGAACACACTTTCCTCATATACCCACATGGCTCAATTACACACTTACCTCTGCTATTGCTCAAATGTCATCTTTGAAGAAAGGCTCTGACAATCATATTTAAAACACACCAGTCTATATTTCTAGCCCTGAGCATTCCTGATCTCTATTCCTGGTTATATTTTTTTCTTTAACATGTGCTATCATCATATATACTATATATTTGGCTTATGTGTTAGTTACTGGTCTCCCACCATCACCCAAGTGTAGCTCCACAACAGCAGAGTTTGGGGATTATTTTGTTTGCCGCATTAAATAAATCTAGTATTTTAAATGAACCAAGATGAAAAGTTAGCAGAGACTTTTTTTTTTAATTTTTTTTTTTTTTGACAGGCAGAGTGGACAGTGAGAGAGAGAGACAGAAAGGTCTTCCTTTGCCGTTGGTTCACCCTCCAATGGCCGCCGCGGTCGGTGCGCTGCAGCCAGCGCACTGCGCTCATCCGATGGCAGGAGCCAGGAGCCAGGTGCTTTTCCTGGTCTCCCATGGGGTGCAGGGCCCAAGCACTTGGGCCATCCTCCACTGCACTCCCAGGCCACAGCAGAGGGCTGGCCTGGAAGAGGGGCAACCGGGACAGAACCCGGCGCCCCGACCGGGACTAGAACCCAGTGTGCCAGCGCCGCAAGGTGGAGGATTAGCCTGTTGAGCCATGGCACCGGTGAGAGAGACATTTAAGGGAATAAACAATCTATATAGATATCTAAACCATGGCAGGAATGCTGACTTTACTCTGAATGAGTTGGGAACCCACTGAAAGATTTTGAGCACAGGTTGTGATGTGATGTGGATTGGCTTTTAAAAAAAAGATTTATTTATTTATTTGAAAGGCAGAATTACAGAGAGGCAGAGGTAGAGAGAGAGAGAGACTTCAACCTGGACTTCCAGGTTGAAAATAGGTATCAGGCAAAGGGAAGAAATAGGAAAATCACTTAGGAGGTTACTGTATTTTTTTAGAGGAGAGATGATGGTGGCAGGGATAAAAGTGGTAATGAAAACAAGAGAGGTTGGAATCTAGACAGAAAATAATGAGGACATGTAATATAGCAAAGGAAGTGGGGTTATTAAGGCTGTAGCCAAAGGTAGAAGTCTGGGCTTAATATAAAATTCTGTGGTAGGCATCTGGCCTGATGGCCTGATGGTTAAGAACCCAGAAAGGATGCTTACATCCCAGATCAGGTTCAATACCAACCTCCAGCTCCAGACTCCAGCTTTCCACTAATAAAAACTCTGGGAGGCAGTGGTGATGGCTCAAGTAATTGGTCCCTGTCACCCACATGGGAGACCTAGATTGAGTTCCCATCTCCTCCAGCCTAGTCCAACCCTGGCCATAAGGGGCATCATATCCTCTGGAGTTCTCTCTCTCTGTTTCACTCTCTACGTCCCAAATAAATATTTTTAAAAGAATATAAAATTGTGCATCACCACACAAACATGGTAGTTCCAAGACTAGATTAAAGGAAGCAGGGATGATGGAAAAAAGAAACCTCACTCTAAATGAACAGAAGGACTGATGGCCAGAAGGATAGAAAGGTTGCAGAGATAAGGAAAGATGGAACAAAGTTTGGACAGACATGAGCAAAGGATGGATGGATGTATTCATATAAAGAAAGATGAATGGACTTAATGATGGAAGAAAGAAAGGGCAAAAAGAAAAACAAAATCGAATTATGATGCAGTGACCCCACAGGAATCAGAAGGAAACAAGATAAAAAGAAGTAAGGGCATTTGAAACAAAAACAAAAACTAATGGGATAGAGAAGCAAAAATAGAAAAAGAAAGGTGGAGGATAGTTGGAAGCTACAAAAAGGAGAGAAGAGTGACATCAGTGAGATGACAGAATTGGAAGCCCTGGACAACCCTTCTGCCCATGGACATGCCACTTTACCAGCATTACCCAAATTAATAATCCCTTTGTAAGAAATCCTCAAACAAACTGAGACGCTTCTACATCTTGGACGAGTGCAAATCCAGCCACACTTAAAATGGTAGGATATACCCTTCTCATCATAATCCCTGCATCTGGTAAAGAGGCATAAGATTAGAAAATCTCTAGGGGTGGTACCGTGGCACAGTACGTTAATCCTCTGCCTGTGGCGCCAGCATCCCATATGGGCGCTGGTTCTAGTCTCAGCTGCTTTTCTTCCAATCCAGCTCTCTGCTATGGCCTGGGAAAGCAGTGGAAGATGGCCCAAGTCCTTAGGCCCCTGCACCCACATGGGAGACCAAGAAGAAGCACCTGGCTCCTGGCTTTGGATTGGTGCAGCTCTAGCTGTTGCGGCCATTTGGGGAGTGAACCAAAGAACAGGAGACCTTTCTCTCTGTCTCTCCCTCTCACTCTCTGTAACTCTACCTCTCAAATAAATAAATAAAATCTTAAAAAAAAAAAAAAGAAAGAAAGAAAGAAAGAAAATCTCTAGCTCCCAGTTTTTCCCAGAGGATGGAAAGAACCGGACTAAGTAAAATTTTCTGTATTTTCTATATTATATACAGAAAAACCTAAGAATTCCACCAAAAACAGTCAGAATAAACAAACTCAGTGAAGTTGCAGGATACAAAATTAATAAACAAAAATCATTTGCTGTTTCTTTTCTAAAAAATTGTTTATTTTTCCTTTAATTAAAAGGTAGAGAGACAGAGACACAGATAGATCTTCCATCTATTGGTTCACTCCCCAAATGCCCAAAACAGCTGGGGCTGAACCAGGCCAAAGTTAGGATCTAGGAACTCAATCCAGGTCTCTGGTTTGGGGGCCATCACCTGATGCCTCCGCAGGGTGTACATTAGCAGGACACTGGAATTGGGGGCAAAGCCAGGACTCGAACCATTCTATGCCTGGAGAGAGAAATACAAGAGGCAATGCTGAGGCCAGCATTGTGGCATAGTGGGTAAAGCCACTGCCTGTAATACCACCATCACTTGTGGGTGCCAACTAGTGTCCCAGCTGCTCCACTTCCCCTGCCACCCAGGTGGGAGACTTGGACAAAGCTCTTAGCTTAGGCTTGGCCAAGTCCTGGCAATTGCAGTCATCTGGGGAAATAAATCAGCAGATGGAAGATATTCTCTTTCTTTCTCATTTTCTCTCTCTTCCTTCCTTCCTTCCTCCCTCCCTTTCTGTAACTCTTTCCAAATAAATAAATCTTTTTTATTTTAGAAAAAGAGCCAATGCTAAGAATTTATAACATAAAATGCAGGATCACATATTCTGAGGTGCCTTTTTTCACTTATACAAACAATATTTGAGCATTTACTTAGGATATTAAAAAATAAATCCAGGACTCTAGTCCTTGGAACTGCCAAAGTTTAATTAAATGATATGCAAATTTATCATTTAGTAATTAATATATTATCAAAGTCCCCAATGTTAAAGGACATATACAAGACAATTATGCTGAGGAATCGCTAAAGTTTTTATTTTTTAAAGATTTATTAATTTATTTTGAAAGTCAGAATTACAGAAGAGAGGGAGAGCCAGACAGATCTTCCATCTGCTTGTTCACTCCCCAGGTGGCTGTGATGGCCAGAACTGGGCCAGACCAAAACCAAGAGCTTTAATCGGGTCTCCCACATGGCAGCAGGAGTCCAAACACTTTGACCATCTCACACTACCCCTCCCAGGAAATCAGCAGGGTTCAGAACTGAGCAGCAGGGATGCAGACTCACCACAACGCTGGCCACATCTCTAAGGTCTTAGAAAGTTTTAGAAGTCTCTTAATCTAGGTCTTTCAGTATCTATAATGGCGCATTGTGACAGCAGCTTAAGAGAACTGCATGAAAACATGAAGGTACAGACAGCAAGAAAGAAATGTTGACAGAAGGATAGACTTTTGTAGGTCAGATCTTTGGAAGGATGACACAGATAGACCAATCAACCTTGGAAGGAGAGACTCACCAACCTTAGGAAGGACAGAGGGACAGCTTACGTCAATTAGGAATGAAGGAGGGAGAGAGGATGAAGGAAGGCAAGACAAAAGGGATGCAGATGCTTTGATGAGGAGAGTTAATACTAAGTCAGCGTGAAGATTATCAAGAAAAAGATGGATGGTTAAAAAGAATCCAATTAATGGAACCATTTAACAGGATGTAGTGTTCAATGATTTTAAAAAAGAAAAGGAGAGAAACACTTTAAAAATTCCAAACAAGAGGGTTCTGGACCTATCACAGACTACAAACAAATTCCAATTGAGCATTTACACAAGTGGAAATAAGAAATGTTCCCTACCCATATGGATATTATATCATACATGACAAATATATTCTATGTAGAGAAAAAAGTAAACAAAAACAACAGAAGTAAACTTAATTAACTCATGTTACCCAAATTTTCTTCTACAGGTAAAAAGTTCCATTTAGGCTTGCATTAATTTCTACTATTCTGATAGTCCTACTGCTATTTAAAGGTCTATATAAAGTTTCAAAGATGATATTTGATATGGACCTTTTACTATTATAGCATTTCACTTTGTGACAGCAGCATAAAGTGAGCTTTAATAGAAATATCATACCTTCTGGAATTGAATTACAGTAGTATAAGTCTATATAACATGCCACCTAGATTTAAAAAATCAGAGATATTTATAACCTAGTTCTACTAATCCTTTTTTATTTTTAAAGAGCACAGTATTGTGACTTTATAAGGAAGCAAAATCAGGTAGAAGATCTATTTAGAGGCTTTAGGAGACTTACATGAAATTAAATAAAACCCGTTAAACAGTTGTAAAAGGCAAATTATTTCAGAGCTATATATAATGGCTTCCAGCCTTCTGCATAGCCTAACAGAAAATTTTTCTTCTCCAAAAAATTTATTTAAAAATGTTGAAAATTATTCTGGGTTTTCTGCTCTATGATGTAAGTTTGCAAACAAATACCCAAAGTTTACCGGAGGTTTTTCTAATTGCAACCTCATAAGGATGAGACAGAGATAGATAAAGAAGGCACCAGAAGGTTACAGTATTCTAGTATAGATTTGTGACTACCAGAATGACACCATCTCCTCACAATGGGAGCTTCTTAAACAATGTTATATAATCATTTATTTATTCAAAAAATATTTAAGAACCCATTAGGTACTAGGGACAATACTAGATGTTAGAAACATAGCTGTGTTGGGGCCGGTGCTGTGGTGCAGCGGGTTGATGCCCTGGCCTGAAGTGCCGGCATCCCATATGGGCGCCAGTTCGAGACCCGGTGTTCCACTTCCTATCCAGCTCTTTGCTATGGTCTGGGAAAGCAATAGAAGATGGCCCAAGAACTTAGGCTCCTGCACCCACGTGGGAGACCTGGAAGAAGCTCCTGGCTCCTGGCTTTGGATCAGCGTAGCTCCGGCCATCGCAGCCAATTGGGGAGTGAACCATCGGAAGGAAGACCTCTCTCTCTCTCTGCATGCCTCTCCTCTCTCTGTGTAACTCTGACTTTCAAATAAATAAATAAATCTTAAAAAAAAAAAAAAAGAAACACAGCTGTGACATTTTTTGAAATGATAAAATTACTACCTTTTGTAATTTACATTCTATTGAGGAGATATAATCATATATATTTAAAAAGGAAAATTGTTTACATGCTAATAAGTGAATAATACAAAATTAGAGGAAAAAGGATTTTGGGGGAATAAAAAAGTGGAGACTGCTATTTTATTTAAGACAGGGACATCCTGAGTGATAAAGGAACATTTATGCAAAGACCTGAAGGAAAGTGAACAAGTAAGCCAAGATGGTGGAAAAACATTCTGCTCACAGGAAACAGCAAATACAGCTTAAAATAACATTTTAGAAACTAGTACAGCTGCAATACAGAGAATGAAAAGCTGAGTGGAAAGATTAGGGTAGGAAGATATTAAATTCCAGTTCTGTGACATGTTGAAAACTATGCCAAGGCTTTTCTTTTTATACTGAGATGTTACACCACTGAGGATTAATCTTAATTATTATTTACCAAGGTTCATAATAGGCTGATGAGGAAGAAAAGGAGAACTGACGAGTCCCAGCTACCCTGCTTCCGATCCAGCTTCTGTTAATGTGCCTGGCCTTAAAAGAAGATGGTCCAAATATGTGGGCCCAGCCACCCATGTATAAACACTGGATGGAGTGCCTGCTTTTGGCTTTGGCATGGCTCAGAGCTGGCTGTTGTAGCAATTTGGGGAGTGAACCAATTGATGGAAGAACTCTCTCCCCTTTCCCACTCTCCCAGCTCTCTGTCTTTGCCTTTCAAATTCCAGGCTCCTGGCTTCCTCCTGTTCCATTTGGAGAGTGAACCAGCAGATGGAATGTTTCTCTCTCTCTCTCTGTATCTCTGCCTCTCTTTCTGTAACTCTGCCTTTCAAATTAACCTTTTTGAAAAAGATTTATTTATTTAAGAGGCAGAATTATAGAGAGGCAGAGGCAGAGATACAGAGATAGAAGTCTTCCATCCGCTGGTTCACTCCCCAAATGGCTGAAAAAGCTGGAGCTGAGCTGATCTGAAGCCAGGAGTCAGGAGCTTTTTCTAGGTCTCCCATGCAGGGGCCCAAGGACTTGGGCTATCTTTCACTGCTTTCCCAGGCCATAGCAGAGAGCTGGATCAGAAGTGGAGCAGCCAAGACTGGAACCAGCACCCATTTGGAATGCCGACACTGCAAGCCATGGCTTTACCCACTAAGCCACAGCGCCAGCCCCCAAATTAATCTTTAAAAAAATATAGAGGCATGAGAAACAGTCTGAACTTGGATATATTCTGAAACCAGATTCAATACAATTTATTCATGTTTAAAGTAGAAAATAGGCAAAATAAAAACACACACAAAATTAAATCTAAAGGTAAAAAATGGCAGATGATAAAAAGCCAAGAAAAACTCTTAATATAAAAATAACTGGAGGCCAGCACCATGGCTCAATAGGCTAATCTCTGCCTGCGGCACTGGCACACCAGGTTCTAGTCCTGGTCGGGGCGCCGGATTTTTGTCCCGGTTGCCCCTCTTCCAGGCCAGCTCTCTGCTGTGGCCAGGGAGTACAGTGGAGGATGGCCCAAGTGCTTGGGCCCTGCACCCCATGGGAGACCAGGAGAAGCACCTGGCTCCTGCCTTCGGATCAGCGTGGTGCGCTGGCCGCAGCGCGCCAGCCACGGCAGCCATTGGAGGGTGAACCAATGGCAAAGGAAGACCTTTCTCTCTGTCTCTCTCTCTCTCTCTCACTGTCCACTCTGCCTGTCAAAAAAAAACAAAAACAAAAACAAACAAACAAAAAAACTGGAATAAGAACAGCAGATACAGCTAAAAAGAAAATTTATTAACTAGAAAGCTGATATAAACTTTACAAAATGAAGAACAGAGCCAAAGAGAAGGAAAATATGAATATATAAGATATGAAGAATGCAGTAACAATATCCAAAACATGTACAAACGGACTTCCAAAAGGAGAAAAGAGAATAAGGACAGGGCATTATTTGAAAAAAATAACAGCTGAAAAGCTTTCAGAACTGATGAAAGATACCCATATAAATTCAAGGAGCCCTACAAATCCAATAGGG
This sequence comes from Sylvilagus floridanus, assembly GCA_949820135.1. NCBI lineage: Eukaryota > Metazoa > Chordata > Mammalia > Lagomorpha > Leporidae > Sylvilagus > Sylvilagus floridanus. The sequence continues at coordinate 40,643,691 of OX463231.1, read as the reverse complement.
ATAGATATATATAAACTCAAGATTCATCACTGAAAAGTTATACGAAGGTCAGAGAAAGAGAAGATTCAAAATTAGACCAAAAGGAACAATTCATTCAAACACCTCCCATATTCTGAAAGAAAATAACTATCAACCTAGAATTCTAGACTTGGTATAAATAAGGACAGTTACCTTTGACAAATAAAACTTGAGAAAATCTGCCATTAGCCATTCTTCACTTTAGAGTTTAAAAAGATCTGACATAAAGGTGATTCCAGATGGAAAGTATGAGATGCTAGCAGGAAGAACACAGAAAGTGGTAACATGTAGGTAAATAAACATTGGCCTTATAAAATAACAAGGATAATGTATTTTCATTTTTTTAAAATCAAACAAAAATTGACTGGAGTTACAATATGTAAGTCAGAATGGGGCTAACTAAAGTGTTTTAAGGGACAAAATTATTTTCAAAGATTTATTTATTTGATGGGCAGAGAAAGAGGTAGGTATCTTCTATTTGCTGATTCACCCTGTTAGCCGTCACAAAACACACCGAACGCCAGAGTAAGGGAAAGGGTTTATTGGGGGAAAACTCAGTAGACCAGAGGGAAGGGGCGAAGAGGGAAAAAGAGAGAAGGAGACTGTAAGAGAGAGAGACAGGAGGAGAGAAGAGAGACGAGAGAGCCAAGAGAGAAGAACCAAGAAAGCAGGAGAGAAGCCGAGAGAGGAGCCAAGAGAGCACATGTTCAGGAACAGGCCCTTTTAAAACTTTGCCTGAGGGTGGCAGGGAAGCAGGAGCTTAGGATGGGGGTGGAGCTTGACCACAGAGGTTGGGCCATGTGGCCACCTGGCTAAAACTGCACCAGTTTCCTAACATACTCCCCCAAATGATTGCAATGGCTGGAGCTAGTCCAGGCTGAAGGCAGGAGCTGATCTCCCATTTGGGTGGCAGCGGTCCAAATACTTGAGCCATTCTCTGCTGCTTTCCCAAGTACATTAGCAGGGAGCTGGATTCGAAGTAGAGCAGTCAGCACTCTGTTAGGGAATACGGGTTTTGCAAGTGGCAGCTTAACTCACTTCACCACAACACCACCCCAGAACAAAATTACTAACCCAATAACGGAACAAAATTATTGATTAACTTAAGACATTGATCAATGTGCCCCTAGGAATTTCTAGGGTAAACACTGAAAGAACAGTTAAAATAATGTGTAACTCGAAGCCAGTAGAAAAAAAAATTAATAAAAATCAAAGAATTTGAAAAGATTAAAGAAACAAAGGAAAGACAAAAAGAAAATACAAAATAATGTGGTAGAGATAAAGCCAAATACTCTGATAATTGGAACAAATGTAAACAAGCTAAAGAAATGCTTCAATTCAAAAATAAAAGTGGGTATGCATTTGGTGCAGTGGGTTCGGCTGCCACTTACAATGCCCACATTTCATACTGGAGTGCCTGCATTTACAGCCTGGCTCCCCTTTCCATTTCAACACCCTGAGAAGCAGCAGAGTTGCTGCCACCCATGTGGCAGACCTTGATTGAGTTCCAGGATCCTGGCTTCAGCCTGGCCCAGCCTTGGTTATTGCAAGCATTTAGGGAGCGAACCAGTGGATGGGAGATTTCTGTCTCTGTCTTTCAAATAAAAATAAATAAATAAAAATTACAAAAGAAAACCTATCAGACCAATTAGCTAAAAAAAAACAGAAAACAAAACAAAACAAAACAAAAACCTGCTCAAAGTCCATAAAACCCAAATATATGCTTTAAAAGAGACTCTTAAAACAAAGGCTCCAAATGAAAACAAAATAATACCAAAAAATTCCCCATAGTGTGTGCTTGCCATAGCAATGGGACTATCTCATGTTCCACTTTGATACTTTGCTCTGGCTTCTTAACTCCAGCTTTCTGTTAATGCAGACCCTGGAGACAGCAGCAATGGTACAAGTTGTTGGGTTCCTGCTACCCACGTGGGGAAACCAGGATTGAGTTCCTGGTTCCCAGCTTTGGCATGACCCAGCCCTAGACATCAAGGGTACTGGGGAGCTCCCAGCAGTCAAACATACTCTTGTGCTCTTTGTCTCTCAAATAAACATATAAAAAGCTTAAAAACTATAAAAGTTCCTCATAAAAATACCAAAGAAAGCTTCTGTAACTGTATTAATTATAAATATATAGGACTTTTAAAATACTATAAAGACATCCATGTTCCTAATGTTAAACACTTTAATTCAACAGGAAAATATATTAATAATCTAAAATATACAAAAACATATTTGACACAAAATGTGGGGACATCTCAATAAAAATGAAAAGCTTCAATTCACCAAGAGAATGCATATTTAACATTGTAATCTCAAGATATATCAAGTATAAAGTGACAAAACTTCAAATAGACACAGAACATAGATTAAACTGGGGGTATTCTGACATTCTTCTGATGACAATTGAGATAAAAAACCAAAAATGAATATAAAAGGTTTAGACAACACATGAACAACAATGACCTAACTGAAAAACAGAAAAATCTAGCTAATAATAGCATCTCTGTCTTGGGCTATCCTAAGCTTTGACTTCTGTCTCCCTTGCATCATAAGGCCATCAAAACAACTGTTGAAGAGCCAAACTGCAGCTCAAGGGCAGATGCTGTGGCACAGCAGGAATCACCCCCCAACTTGGAATGCCAGTTTGAGTCCTGGCTGCTCCACTTCCAATCCAGCTCCCTGCTACTGTGCCTGGGAGGGAGTGGATAATGACTCCAGTACCTGAATCCCTGTCACCAGCTTTAGCCTAGTCCAGCCCCTACTGTTGCAGCCATCTGGGGACTGAACCAGGGGATGGAAGATGTTTACCTACCTACCTTTGCTGACACCTCCCTCTGCTTTCAAATAAACAAATAAACCTTTTACAAAAACTGTTCAGATTCTCTGGGATCAAAAGATGCTCTAAGGACAAAAGTTTGGTTGTATGTGGGGGCCTTCAAAAAGTTCATGAAAAATGCATATTATGAAAATCTATGCATAGATTTTAATTTTTTTTACACCAAAATAAACTGCTTTTAGTTCCACTGTTCGATGAACTTTTAAAAATACTTTCATATAGGTTATAAAACACTGATCAGTCCTTTGGGTAGATTTGCAGCCTAAATTCAAATCCTCAGGGTGATACAAGAACCCTCAAACCACGAATTTAAAGTGACTTGCGGTTATAGTAATTCTAATGCCACCAAAAGGTCCAAAATCTCTCTGGAAAAATAATAATTTCTCCTGGATATTTCAGGTTACAATCATATCATCTAAAAATAGCAATAATGTTACTTTTCTTTTCCATTTTTATATCTCTTATACTGCCTTAGTCATTCCTTCTGGCAAAGTGATAGTAATAGTGACTGCCTTTTTATTTCATTCCAGACTATAGAACAGCTTCTAAAATATACCCATTAAGAAGGAGACTGGCTTTTGAGTTGATTTAATATATAACCATTTTAAGGAGGCAGTCTTCTATTTCTGAGTCAGTACTAGTTTGTAATAAGAATGGGTATTGAACTTTATCAGAAGTCTTTACAGCATCTGCAGAAGATGATACGATTTTTCTTTGCTCTATTGAAACATGGTGACTTATATTAATGTGTTTTCAAAACTGAATTATCCTTGTATTTTCAATATGAATGTATCATTTTAAAATAAGATTATATATTTATTTGATAAAACTAAACACAGCTTCCTCTTCTTCTTTTACTACTTCTTTTACTACTTCAATTTCTATAGTACTGAAGTCACTTGTTCCTTAAAACTTTGGTAGAATTTAACTTCGCAACTATCTGAGACTGACACTTTTTTGCCCTATCTGGGCCTAATGCTTTTTTGTGGAGGTAATTCCAGTAATATTATTATTCCTTCTATAAGATCAATGCTTTGAAAAACCTTCAGTAAAATACAAAAACATCTGGCAAATTTAACTTGCCAGAAACAAACAAAAGAAGACAAACATATATTAGTAATATGAGAAAGGAACTATAACAGCAATTCTGGTGATTATTAAAAAAAAAAAGAACACGACACACAATTCTAGCAATACATGTGAAAACGGAAGACTATATTAACTGGTAGACATTTTAGGAAAATATGAATTAATATCAAGTTCAATTATGAAACTGACTGAAAGAAACTCAGTAAAATAAATTATCTAAGTCAGCAATAGTCTCACTGCAATAAATAGAAATCTACTCAAAGTAGGTCAAAAAAAAAAAAATGGGCCGGCGCCGTGGCTCAACAGGCTAATCCTCCACCTTGCGGCGCCGGCACACCGGGTTCTAGTCCCGGTCGGGGCGCCGGATTCTGTCCCGGTTGCCCCTCTTCCAGGCCAGCCCTCTGCTGTGGCCCAGGAGTGCAGTGGAGGATGGCCCAGGTGCTTGGGCCCTGCACCCCATGGGAGACCAGGAAAAGCACCTGGCTCCTGGCTCCTGCCATCGGACGAGCGCGGTGCGCCGGCCGCAGCACGCCGGCCGCGGCGGCCATTGGAGGGTGAACCAACGGCAAAAGGAAGACCTTTCTCTCTGTCTCTCTCTCTCACTGTCCACTCTGCCTGTAAAAAAAAAAAAAAAAAAAAAAAATGCTGGAAGATTACAGGAGTATTTCATGGAATCTATGCTTCAGAAGTACTGTCAAGCCTTAAGGATTCTGGAACGTTAGAACTCAGGATAACAATTTTCTTTTGTAACTGTAATGTCTCTTGTTCCTTTTAGCATATGTTCTTTTTTTTTTCTCTTTCTACAATCACTTTTCTATGCTAAGATACTTACCTTTTTGTGCTCAAAATCAAGGCTCAATACAAACTGTCTACAGTATTTGCATCCCTTTTCAAAATTTCTAAATTCTAAAATGATATTGATCTCATTATCAAAAGCTAACAAAAGTAGCTCTTAGAGGAAAATTTTATGAATTAATCACATGTTTAATGGCGATATCAAAGGCTATATACAAATATGCATATTCACATTTTTTTTACAAGTGCGTTTATTGAAAGATCTGAACACATTCACATTTTCATATATTCAAACTGTTACCAGTGGAATAGAGATACTTTCTTCATATTGCTTAAATTCCTTACAATGACTGTATTTTTCATCAGAAAAGTTCATTATTTTGAAAGTTTAACAGCCTAGAAACAGACCTCAAAATATAAAAAATTTAGTTTACATAAAGAAATGACTCAATAGTGTTGGAATAACTGATCATCAACTTGGGGGAAATAATTTATCATTTGGGTAAAAAGAAGCTAAAGAACCTCAATGTCAATATAAATTCTAGAAAAAAAAATTTTTATGTATAAATTCAAATATAAATGCACTAGAAAAAATTACAAATATTTATGTCATCACCCTTTAAAAGCTTATCCCTAATAATACAAACCATAAAAAGTTTGGGCATAAAAACATTTAACACGCATATTTTTTAAAAAATCATAAAGACTGTAATTCCTTGTCTTACCATATACTCTCCTTTCAGTAGTCTCATCCATTTCCTTTATTTATCACCATCCAAAAGATTATTTCTAATTACATATACACACCCAGTCTCAACTTCTCTTCCTAGCTTCAATCCCTGTTAAGTGATTGTTCTTTTTTTTTTTTTTTTTTTTTTACTATTTTATTTATTTATTTGAGAGGGAGAAACTGAGAGAAAGGTCTTCAATCTGCTGGTTCACCCCTCAAATGGCTGCAACAACCGGAGCTGCACACCGATCTGAAGCCAGGAGCCAGGTGCTTCTTCCTCATGTGGGTGCAGGAGCGCAAGGACTTGGGCTATCCTCCACTGCCTTCCCAGGCCACAGCAGAGAGCTGAGAGGGGCAGCCGGGACTAGAACCAGCCCCCATATGGGATGCCGGCACCTCAGGCGAAGGATTAACCAAGTGAGCCACGGTGCCAGCCCCCTAAGTGATTGTTCTTGGGTATCTTGTTTACCTTCACTGATATACCTAAAGCCAAGCTGATCATTCTAACTCCCAAAATAGCCCCTAACATTGTCTCCCTTCCTGGAATCTGAAAACTGGGAAAAAGGATTCTCCTGTTCCAGTTAGTCACCAAACCCTGATGACATTTCCATTTTGGCATCAAGCTTTCCTTTCATTCAAGTTTTTCTTTCTGTTCCCACTATATCATCCAAAATTACAACCTTCATTATAAAAACATTAACACTAACCCACATAATAAAAAAGGTATTTTAATATCAAAATTAGAATGATTATCAATCATATGTTGGTACCAATAAAAAGTTCGGCCAGCATATTTTCTAATACATACATTCTATAGTATACTGATTTAATATTGTTTCTATTATGATTTTTTAATGCCTAATGAACTATTTCACTTTAAGTGACCAAACCAAATAAAAACACAAATGCCATTAAGAGATTTAGTTTGTTGTTGCTGATGCTACTGAGTGGATAATAGCAGGATAAGATAGAAATAGTAAAAGTAACTAGAATCAATAGAATTCCCTTTTAAAAATAGCATCTTTCTTTCCCCTTTAATCTCCAGGAAACCCTAATACCCAATTATTCTAATCTGTTTTCTGTTGCTATAACAGTATACCTGAAACTGAGTAATTTATAAAGAAGAAAGGTTTATTCATTTCAAGTTCTGGAAGGTGGGGAAGACATTCAGCTTCCAGGGAAGGCCCCATGCTGCCTCACATCATGGTAGAGGAGCAGAAGGGAAGTGACCATGTGCAGAAGAGCATATGTACCTCAGAAGGACCAAGAGGAGGTGACAGACTCTTAACAACCCACTCTTGAAAAAAGTAACTACTCCCACAAGTAATTAATCCAGTCACAAGAAAGACATTAATCCCCCACCTTTCAACACTGCTCCAGTGGCAACGAAATTTCAACATGAGTTTTGGCAGAGACAGACAGCATCTAAACCATAGCAACAATTATAAAAATATATAATCCAAATCAAATAAAAATATGTGAGAATAAATTTTAAAATTTCAAATTTTAAAAATCTATAGTAATTTTTAAAAAATATTTATTTATTTACTTGAAAGTCAGAGTTATACAGAGAGAGAAGGAATGGCAGATAGAGGGAGGTCTTACATCCGATGGTTCACTCCCCAGTTGGCTACAACAACCAGAGCTGTGCAGATTGGAAGCCAGGAGCCAGGAGCTTCCTCTGGGTCTCCCATGTGGGTGCAGGGGCCCAAGCACTCGGACCATCTTCCACTGCCTTCCCAGGCCACAGCAGAGAGCTGGATCGGAAGTGGAGCAGCCGGGACATGAACCGGCGCCCATAAGGGATACAGGCACTACAGGCAGTGGCTTTACCTGCTATGCCACAGCGCCAGCCCCTATAGTAATTTTTAATATTATTAGCTTTCTGACATTCCTTTTACAGATTATCATACAATTCTAGAGCTAGAATTGACCTTAGTAATTATGTTGTTAACATACAGTAAAATTTCCAGTGACTTCCAATTATCAATTCATATAAATAAGCAAATGCTCCCAAACATACAGAGGTCACAATAACTAATGGCCATGGTTAATTTCAATTTCAGAAAATAAGATAGCCTATTGCTTTTTAATACATCTAATTCCTGTTGCAATTTTAGTGTTCTAGGCATAGCAAGTGTCACTTTTATTTCTCAAAACTGTTTATGCCAGCTCACCTTTTTATTGTAATCACATACTTAATTATATTTTATGTAAACTAATGAAATAAGTATAAAAAAGCTGTTTTATTGAAAACTAAATTGAATGCTTCAAAAGACTTAATAAAAGGTGAATCACTAAAAAGGCTTATCTGATTAATTGGCTATAAGAGATCTAATGGTGTTTGGCTCAGCAGTTAAGATACCCAATTCCCCCATTAGAATGATTGGCTAGAGTTCCTTCTCCACTTCCACTCCAGCTTTCTACTAACGCACACCATTAGAGGCAGCAGATGATTCTTCAAGTACTTGGGTCCCTGGATCTGCTGTGGGAGACTCAGCTGGATTTCTGGACTCTCACCTTTGGTCTGGTCCAGCCCTAGATGTTGCTGGCATTTTAAGAGTGATCCAGTGGATGGAGATCGCTATGTCTATCTGTCTCTTTCAAACAATTTTTTGAAGGAAAAAAAAAAAAGTCAGCTATAACAGATCAGAAGAAAAAACTATACTAAAGAAATTCTGTACTTGTTTGTTTCACAAGGGTCTTTAAGGTTTTAATCAGTACTAAAGAAAATGATAGGCAATATCCACATTAGAGATATAACTTTTGCATGAAAGCCAATTTGGAACTCCATCAAAAAAATCTACAGACCTAATACTTAAACATCCAGTCCATGAGGACATATTGAACATCTACTCTCAGCTAGGTACTGCTCTGAAACTATGACACTTCATATTTTTAAAAATTGCTAACTCTAAAGAGCTTTATTTCACGGCTAATCTATTAATATTTTCCATGTGAGAAATTAAAAACTTAAAAAAATTTAAAACACAAGAATGGGGTGGGCATGTAGTGTGGTGATTAAGCTGCAGCCTGGGATGCCCACAATCCTATATCAGAGTGCCAAATTAAGTCCAGGCTACTCTACTCAGAATCCAACCTGCAAATGCGCACCCTAGGAGAGGCAGCTAAAGATGGCTTATGTACTTGGTACCTATCACCCACTTAGGGGACCCTGGATTGAGTTCTGGCTTTGGCTTGGCCTAGCCTAACTCTGGCTGTTGGGGAGTAAGCCAGTGAATGGAAGATCAATTGATCTCTCTCTCTATTGTTTCTGCTCCCCTCCCCCATCACATTGCCTTTCAAATAATTTTTTAAAGCATTCTGGAACTGTTAAAACCCCTCTCTCAAACTGTTATCTCATACTCTCCTCCCCAACAAACTCCCACCACCTTTACTTACCCATTTCCCAGCCTCTTGGAGTTGTGTCTGTGCTCTGATGTTTGTCTTTGCATATTTCTATAGAAGTCCTACTCAACATTCTATATTCTTTTTTATTTTATTTTTTATTTTTTATTTTTGACAGGCAGAGTGGACAGTGAGAGAGAGAGAGACAGAGAGAAAGGTCTTCCTTTTGCCGTTGGTTCACCCTCCAATGGCCGCCGCGGCCGGCGCGCTGCGGCCGGCGCACCGCGCTCGTCCGATGGCAGGAGCCAGGAGCCAGGTGCTTTTCCTGGTCTCCCATGGGGTGCAGGGCCCAAGCACCTGGGCCATCCTCCACTGCACTCCTGGGCCACAGCAGAGGGCTGGCCTGGAAGAGGGGCAACCGGGACAGAATCCGGCGCCACGACCGGGACTAGAACCCGGTGTGCCGGCGCCGCAAGGCGGAGGATTAGCCTGTTGAGCCACGGCGCCGGACCACATTCCAATCTTAAATCATCCTCTCTTCCCTCCCCTTACACAACACACACTTTTGGTAATCTCCTAATCAATACTATTTCTATCTCTAAAACTGAAGTACCCTTTCAAAGTTCACTAAAAGCCTTTGTAAATGCATGATTTCAAAATGGTAAAATATTACTCTCATACAAATATGAAATGAATGTAAGTGGCAAAGATTTTATTTAACTCATTAAAATCCATGAAGCAACCTATAAAATATTACAATGGTTAAAATAAGAATCTGATTTATAGATTTTTTTTTTTGACAGGCAGAGTTAGACAATGAGAGAGAGACAGAGAGAAAGGTCTTCCTTCCGTTGGTTCACCCCCCAAATGGCCACTATGGTCTGAGTGGAACCCAGGAGCCAGGCGCTCGCATGCAGGTTCAGGGTCTAAGCACTTGGGCCATCCTCCACTGCCTTCCTGGGCCACAGCAAAGAGCTGGACTGGAAGAGGAGCAACCGGGACAGTACCGGCGCCCCGACCGGGACTAGAACCCAGGGTGCCGGTGCCACAGGCAGAGGGTTAGCCTAGTGAGCCGTGGCGCTGGCCCTGATTTACAGATATTTATATTACCCACTCCACAAAATTCATTTGCATGGCATAACCAGCAATAATTTTAACGGATATGGGCAGGAAACATTTGTACTGCCATAAGTTTTCTATACTTTTATACCTCTTTACAGAGTTGTAAGACAGCCTGGTAAATCAAAGGCAAAACTGGATATCCCTTAATCAGAAGCATGTAATTTCTAGGTCCTGTAGACAGTGTCTATTATTTTAGCTACACAGTGATTTCCTTTGCCCATTTCCAAGTCTCCCACAATTTTTTCTTTGTTATTGTCAAAATTCATCCCAACATGTCTTCTCCAGCACAATGCAGAAAAACTCTTGCCACATTTACTTTGTATGATACAGCATTTTCCTGGCTCCTCTTCTTGCTCCATCTCTAACTGATTATCTTACATCAGGTCCTGTTCACCTTAAGTAATTCTATTCAGCAAAATTTTGGCTGGGCCTTGTTCTATACAATCATAACCATTATGCTTCATTTTCTACTTATAGGATTTACTCTCATACACATAACTCTAATGTCTATAATCCCCAGATTTGAACTTCATTTTTCTCCATTTCCCGTGTTAACTAAGCCGTACTTCAAATTCATCAATGATCTAAACTACACTTATTCTTTTTCCTCAACTACGTATGGTCTATTCCTGTGTTCTCTTAGTTAATTTCTAAAAGTCATGGAGGCACAAAGCATAGGGATCTTACATTCTACTCTCACCCCCACTCTCCTCCTCCATCAAACTGTGTTTCCTAGGCAGTCACCTAAACTAGCCACTCAGTCTCTTTCAAACATATCTTCCCCTTCCTAACAGCCTTTTCCCTGTTTCAAGTCCATATTGTCTTACCTGAATTGTGGATAAAACCTCCAAATCAGTATCTTGTCTGTCTCTTCTATCATTTATCAGCTGCCAAAGTTTTATTTCTCCAAACAAGGTTCAAAGCTTTTCCGAAGTGTTCCCACTTTCAGATCTGAATTCTTATATAACAGACAACTGTTTTTACTTCAATTACTACACTGTTTTTACTTCAATTACTACACTCCAAGCTGATTCCACCCGTGAGACACACAATTCCAGTTAAGACAATCAGAGGCTCACAAAGATTTGTTTATGAAATGGTCCTAGAGGTACCAGGAATGTCATGAAACATGCTGGGACTTCTGGGACAGATGCATAAGCTTTTTACTGCTCTGTTACTGTCACTGTTACATTTTACCACCAGAGGACAGTTTGTTTTGGAAGCAATGAAAAAATAAAGTTCAGGACAGGTTTCAACCTAGCAGTTAGGATGCTTGCGCTCCACATCAGAATACCTGGATTTGTTACCCTGTTCTGGCTCCTAACTCCAGCTTAGTGCTAATGCAGACCATGGGGCGTGGCTGTGAAGGATCAAGTAACTGAGTTCCTGGTTCCCAGCTTCCACCTGGCCCAGCCCCAGTCATTGGGAGCATTTGGAGAGTAAACTAGCAGATAGGAACACTCTCTTAGACTGTGTCTGTCTCTCTCAATCTCTCTCAAATAAATTAAAAAATTAAAGCATAACAACAACTAACCTTAGGGGGAGAATAAAAGGAATTTGATCCTGGTGTCATCTTCTGAGCCCCAGCATCAACGAATGGCTGAAACCAGTTTCCCTTGGATTGTTCAATTACATCTGCCAATAAACTCTCCTCTTATGAAAACCTGTTTTACTCGGGCAACCAACTAGCAACCAAAAGAGAGCTAAACAACACTTCCTATCTTTTCATTCATTATACAATTGAGTCACACCAGCCTCCTCACCAAAATATCATGCCCCTCCTTATGCTGTTTCTGCAATTTAGAATGTTTTTCCCTCTGCCTGAAATTCTCTTCCCTCCATTTTTTGCTTATTAAGATCCATTTCATACTTCAAGGCTCAGCTCAAATGCCTCAATGAAGGTCAAGAGGAACAATGATCTGTGAACTAGCAAAATAATCTAGGCAAGGGTGAGTGTTTGGCACAGCAGATGGGACCCACTTGGAAAGCCCACATTCCATGTCATGGAGGCTGAGTTTAGGTTCCAGCTCTGCTTCCAATTTCAGTTTCCTGCTAACACACACCCAGGGAGGTTAGCAGGTAATGGCTCAAGTACTTGTGTCCTTGTCATCCACCTGGACCTATATTGAATCCCCAGCTTCATTGCAGGCATTTAGGGAGTGAACCAGCAGATGGAAGTTTTCTATTTCTGCCTCTCAAACAAGTAGTTTAATAAATAAAAGTTTGGCTATAAATGAACTGAGAAACACAAGTATAGTTTCAAGAGGGGTAGACAGGCTAGGTTTTGTTCCTTTGTTATGAGTGTTTGTTTACAAAGCTTGATTCTAAGCATGTTTAAATGTTGACTAGACTAAAAAGATGAAGTTGAAAAAAAAATGTGAGGTATAATAAAAAACAGGCAAAGTCTCTGAAATGGAGCACACAAAAGGAGTGGTTTTGAATTGAGGCAGCAACATCTCTTCCACTGAAATGAAAAATTAATAGGGTGTTTTCCCCTAGAATTGAGGTCACATATTGTAAACAGTAGATATAAACATAGGCCAAAGGTAGATCTTGTATGCCAAGCTAAACAATTTGAGCATTATTAGAACAGTCAATAAGGAAATTAATAAAAGTCACTGAAACATAAAATTATTAACTCCATGGGGCCGGGCCCTTGGCGCAGTGGGTTAATCCTCTGCTTGGGGCACTGGCATCCCATACGGGTGCTGGTTTGAGTCCCGGTTGCTCCTCTTCTGATCTAGCTCTCTGCTATGGCCTGGGAAAGCAGTGGAAGATGGCCCAAGTCCCTGGGCCCCTGCACCCATGTGGGAGACCAGGAAGAAGCTCCTGGCTCCTGGCTTCGGATCAGCTCAGCTCCGGCCATTGCAGCCATTTGGGGGGGCGGGGTGAACCAACAGAAAGAGGAACTTTCTGTCTCTGCCTCTCACTGCCTATAACTCTACCTCTCAAATAAATAAATAAATAATCTTTAAAAATTATTAACCCAGGACACCATTTCGTTTAATAAATAGTAACTGAGCTACTATTATAGAAAAAAAAGTCACTGAATTTGGTACTATGAGTATTTTTTTAGATTTATTTCTTTGAAAATCAGTTACAGAGAGGGAAAGACACACACACACACACACACAGAGGGGGAGAGGGGAGAGGGGAGAGGGGAGAGGGGAGAGAGAGAGAGAGAGAGAGACAAAATTTCTATTCAACTGCTAGTTCAATCGCCAAATGGCCACAATGTTATTAGCCCCTGGTCCCAATTCCAATTTCCTGCCAGTGCAGACCCTGGGAGGCAGCAGATGATGACCCAAATATTTGGTCCCTGCTACCCACATGGGAGACCCCGATTGGGTTTCTGACTTTTGCCTGGCCCAGCGAGAGCTGTTGTTGATGTTTGAGAAGTGAACCAGTGGATGGGAGTTGTGTGTGTCCCTGGGCCTTTCGAATTGAAAAAAAAAAAAAAAATTGAATTTAGCATTTTGAGATCATTCATAATATTGTTTACAGTGGTATCAGAGGCAAGAATCTCACTCAAGACTCATAATACTGGGCAAGTATTGTGGTGCAGAGGGTTAAGTCACCACCTGAGATGCCTGATCCTATAAAGAAACATGGGTTCAAACCCTGGCTGCTGTGCTTTCCATCCAGTATCTTGCCAATGTGCCTGAGAAAGCAGCAGAAGACAGCCCAAGTGCTTGGGGCCCTGCACCCATGTGGGAGAACTAAATGAAGCTCCCGGCTTTGGGCTGGCCCAGCCCTGGCTGTTGGAGAATGAACCAGCGGATGGAAGATCGATCTCTCTCTCTCTCTGCCTTTCAAATAAATAAATAAATAAATCTAGAAGGAAGCAAAAAATTGGGACCAGAGCCAGGATCTGAACCTAGTGACTCCAGTACACAACGTGGGTATCTTAACCCACTAGACAAAACACCGCCCCTATATCCAACTTTTAATTTTGAGTCCTCATCTTACTCAACCTATCAACAATATTTTCATGTAGGCAAAACATTCTCTCCTCTTTAAAATAATTTGTCTACTTAGCTTCTAGGTTTTCTTCTTACTTTTCTAGCAGCTTCTTCAGTCTCCTATACTGATTCTTTCGCAGCTACACAATTTCTATTCATCACAAGCACTCAATGCTTAGATCACCTCTCCTTCCATCCCACACTCTTTCTTAATACTCTTATACAGTCTCTTGATTCCCCTAGAATATAGCTTCAAAAGGGTAGAACTTTGCAGCTATTTTGTTTCTGTTGAGTCTCCCTCACCTAAAACACTATCTGGCATGTAGTAGATGTTTGACAAATATTTGTTCAATAAATAGATAGGTTAATAGATATGCATCTATAAACTGATGACTCTCCAATTTATATTTCCTGCCTGGATTTATGTCCTGAATCCAGATATATCCATCTGCCTACTTTCTATCTTCATTTGGATGTCTAAAAAGCAACTCAAAGTCCAAAAGAGAACTCCAAACACAATCCCAAAGCCTTCTCCAATCAACTTTATTTTCTTAGCAAAGTGCAGCTCCATCCTTCTAATATCTCAAACGAAAATTTTTGAAATCATCCTTAACTCCTTTTCAACCTCTCACAACACATACCTAAGCTACCAACAAATACTGTATATTCTGCCTTTAGAATACACACAGCATCTGACTACTTCTCACCATTTCTACTGTTATCAAGCCATTATCATCTCTGACCTTGATGAATGCAACAGCCTTCTAACTGCTACTCCTAATTCTTGTCTACCTCCACCCTGTCAATTCAGTTTGTTCTCAGGACCACAATCAACAAATTTTTCTCAAGCTGAAGTCAGATCATGTCACTTCTATTTATAATCCTGCAATTATTGTATTCCCACTTTGCTGAGTAAAAGCTCAAATCCTGTAACTGCTTATAAAGCTCTATTCAACCTGGCTCTATTACAACTCTGACCTCATCGCTACTACTTTTCCCTCAGTGTGCTCCATTCATACTGGCTTCCTCTGCTATGCCTTCCAAAGGTCAAGCACATTTCCACTTTAGGACTTTTTCTCCTATTGTTCCCTAACCTGGAATGTTCTTCCCCCAGATAACAGCATCCCATCAACCCCTTCCTGTCTGCTCAACTGTCACTTTCCTTGTGATTGCCCCCTAAAATCGCAACCCACCCCTAATCTTGCATTCATTTTCACTTCTCTCTGCTCTATTTTTCTCCACAAACCCGATCACCGCCTAAAATACTGCATATTTTACTTTCTGAGACATAACCTTGAAGAGCGCAAGACTTTATGTCCGTTTCATTTACGGCTATAAGCCTGGCATTTAAATCAGTGTCTGGCATGCAGAAAGCGATCAATAGTCTGACTCCTGAACTAAAGCTTTCATTCTCACCGAGAGGCCTAACGATCACCTAGTCTGGTACATCAGGGAAAGATCATAAAGTGGCTCCAGGATTTGTTCCAGAGCACGGATCCCTAGAAGGATTGTACTTTGCCTAGAAAGAAAAACTGTACTTTGTCCAGTCAACCACAAGGAGGAGTTGAGAGGAAGAGTTGAGCTAAGAAGAACCAGACATTGTTTCCCTTGCTTTTCCAGCAGTAACCTCAAGGTGGAAGAAAACTGGATTCGGAGCCAGCTATACTGAATGAATGATTTTTCTCCATACTACGAGTGACCAGGCACACATACACGTAACCATTAAAGACCACAATCCTTTCGAACGCCACAAAAAGGCTAAGGGAATCCATCCACAGGCTACTACTAAGGACCGGGAGGGTATTTCTTTAACTCCTCTCCATAAAGCCAGGCGAGGAGTTCCCAAGAGTGCTGAGCGAGAAGTTGCCAACGAGGGCCAAGGTGTTCCAGGTCATCGGGACCCTCCGTCCGGAGGGCTATCAGGTGGATTCTATGGGGCACCGGACGCACCCTACTACTCTCAATCGGCACAAACAACGCGGTCGCACGTCTCCATTCTCCGATTCGGCCAAGCGCACGAAACTCCGGAACACCGGAATCCATGTCCCACGGGCCGCCCACTCACCTCCACCTGTTGATGCCCACGTTGGAGGAGCCGGCGAACCAGGGGTCGAGGATGTAGACGCAGCGGATGGTGTCGGCGCCCTGAATGCATTCCTTCAGGGCGGGGTTGTCGTGGAGCCGAAGCCCCTTGCGAAACCAGTGCACGGCGTTCACCCCCATAGCCAGGGGGCGCGGCGGGCGCGGGTCTTCGCCGACTTCCTCCAGCCAGAAACTCAAAGAAGGAGGGGCCGGCTCATAACCGACACCTTCGCTTCCAGGAGAATCGCCGCGCCCGACGGGTGAGGAACGGGCGGCCGACCGGGCACGGGGGAAACTGAGTCCGAGGAGGGGGCTCGAGGGGGCGCGGGCGCCGGACGCGCAGCTGGACGATGAATGGAGGCTGCCCGGTCGGCAGAGTCCGGCTGTGACGCCCTTCAGGCGCCGCCGCTCGCTGCAAGCGCCCGCAGGAGAGGCATAACTTCCAGGGCCTCGGACCCCCGGAGCGTGAGTGAATTCCAGAAGCTCGAGCCGCCTGGACGGCCCGAGCCGGCCCCGACAGCCCCAGGAGGTTCGTCACGGAAACCTCGCCCCTCCGAGGCGGCCGCTGTGGCGAAAACGACCCGCCTGAGGTGAGTCACCGAGAGGAACGAGAGGGGATTCAGCCCCTGTCGGCGACGCTGTCTCTCGGGCCGAGAGAGAGGAGGGGGAGCGAGAGACCGGGCCGAAAACGGAGGACGAAGGCGGTGGTCGAGGCCGCTGGACGGCTGCCGGCCGGTCACCGGTCCCGAGGCTGCCCGGGTGACTCCGCCACAGCCGCGCCGCGTCAGCGGCCTCGGCCCCGCCCCCGGCCCCTCATTGGAGGGCGCGCTCCCCACGTGACCACCGGCACCTCACGTTTCTGAAGTGTGTTTACTACACTAGGTATGGCTGGGGAATCTGCTCGCACTTCGGACGCTTCCGGGGCGGCGGCAGCCCCGCGACCCCAGAATTGTCGGTCCTCGGCCAGACAGGGGGCTCCCTGCCTCTCTACCCCTTCCCTAGGCCGACGGGTTGCTGTCCGCTGGAGGCACCCAAGGCGGCCACAGGCCCCATGTGACGGGAGGCTTGGCCCCGCCCCCGGGGGCCGGGAGCGGCCGCCATTGGCTGGGGCTTGCTGAGACCCGGATGAGCACGGGGCTGCGGGGAGCTCGCGGGCGCGCGCTCTCCTCTGGCAGGCGCGCGTGCGCTCTCCCTGCGTTCCTGAGGAGAGGAGGGCGGGGCCGAGGAAGCGGAGCGCGCTCGGTTGTTGCTCGTGTGGGATGGGGGCGGGTGTCAGCCGTTGTCCTCGGAGAGTTAACTGTGGATCCCGGAGCGGAGTTGGGGGCGGGGGCGTTGGAGGCGGGGGTACTGGGTGTTGGAGGGTGACTGTGTTCAGCTCCAGGTGGGTTTCAAGCCCAAAGCCGGGTGCCTCATGCAGGTTTAGCCGGATGTGTTAGGTGTGTGTGGCGCCCCCGCCATGTTTGTGCCCTTTGGCGCGGCGCTCTTGCACGTGGCCCTGGCGAAGAGGGGGCACCCCTGAGCCTCACGGATGCCACAGCGTAGCACTGCTCATCTCTTACACTCGGTGTGGCCTCCAGGGCCTTCGTGCACCTGACCCGGACCGTGCCTGGTGATGCGCTGGCATTCACTCAGCAGTTGCTGAACAAAGCCCTGGAGATGAAGTAGCCCTCCTGGGGTTCTCCGTTTGGCTCTTCACCTATTCATGTGCTAGTTTTCCCTCTAAAATGCTGTTCTTTGGAATCGCTGTTCCCTGCAGCCACCTTCCAGCTGCCTAATGTATTTCTACACATCGCTTTACAGTCAGGCTCTGATGAAATGCTGCCTAATTTGTGAAAATAATCCATCTGCTAGAGCAGGTTTTAGACCTCCCTGAGCTCTCCAAGCACGCGTGTGATACATCAGCCCATCATTGTGAAGAATAAATGTAATAGTACTTGTTATCATACAATGTCTCTGATTCCTTCCCAAGGCCAGAGTCTCTGTCCAGTTTATATTTTACATCACCAGTAGCCAGTATGGAGCCTGACATACATCATTCAAATGTTTATTGAGTAAGTGAATGAGTGAATCCTGTAGCCACCAGTGCATCTGGCAAAGTTAAAGAAAGGAAAGCCCAGTGGGCATTTGACACAGTGGTTAAGACCCTGGTTGGGTCCAATATCAGACTTGACTTAAGTCCTGGCTCCACTTCCAACCCAGTTTCCTGCTAATGTGCATCTGGGGAGGCAGCAAGTGATGGCTCAAGTTCATGGGTCACTGCCATCCTTATCAGAGACCTGATGGCTTCCCAGGTTCCTGGTCTTGGCCTGCGTGAGCCCTGGCTGTTGTGGGCATTTGGAAAGTGAAAGAGTAGATGGAAGATCTTTGTCTATCTCTCTCTGCCTTTCAAATAAAATTTTAAAAATGACAAAGAATGGGGGCAGGTGTTGTGATGCAGCAGGTTAGGCCTGTGCCTGGGAATCCCGTATACCATATAGAAGTGTAAATTCAAGCCTGGGCTAATCTGCTTCCAATCCAGCTTCCTGCTAATGCCCAAAGGAAGACAGTGGAAGATGGCCCAAAGACTTGGGCCCCTGCCACTCAGGTGAGAGACCTGGGTGGAGTTCCTGGCTCCTGGCTTCAGTGTGACACAGTCCCAGCTTTGGCAGGCATTTGAAGAGTGAACCAGCAATCGAAGAGCTCTTCTCTCTCTTTCACTCTGTCTTTGAAATAAATCCTTTTTTTTTTTTTTTAAGTTTAATGCAGTGTTTTATGTTCATTTTAGGCAGTTTGAAAGTAGGCAGATTGTGTCAAAAGACAGAAATTGTTTCAAGCATCCAAATGAAATGGTGGGAGGTGGAGAGACTATTGATCCATGTAGAGTTGACTTATGTTTGTAGATTGTTCATTCAGTAAAGCCGGATTTTTTTTTAACAGACAGCTGTGTGTGGGTGTGTGTGTGTGTAACTTCCATGTAAACATAAAAGTACCAATTTATGATAAAAACGTCAGCATTGGTGACTGCATTTCTTAAATACTCAAGGGTTTTTTTGGCACGTCGATGGTTACGTTAATATATCTGCATGGGGGGGAAGAGATAATCATTTAATAATGGCAGTGATTCGTAGAGCACCTACTATGCACTATGTTCTTCCTATGGATTATTATTAAGCATCATTTTAGATACAGTTTTTAATATTTTATAAGTATTATTTTAACATATCTATGCCCATCTTGCTGGTGAAGAAACTACATTCATAAACAGAAGTAGTAAAACCAGATGAAGGGGCCAGCGCTGTGGCGCAGCAGGTTAAAGCCCTGGCCTGAAGCGCTGGCATCTTATATGGGCACCAGTTCAAGACCCGGCTGTTCCACTTCTCATCCAGCTCTTTGCTATGGCCTGGGACAGCAGCAGAAAATGGCCCAAGTCCTTAGGCCCCTGCACCTACATGGGAGACCCGGAAGAAGCTCCTGGCTCCTGGCTTCAGATCGGTGCAGTTCCGGCCGTTGCGGCCAATTTGGGAGTGAACCATTAGATGGAAGACCTCTCTCTCTCTCTGCCTCTCCTCTCTGTGTAACTCTGACTTTCAAGTAAACTAAATAAATCTTAAAAAAAAAAAAAAAGATGAAAAGCCAAAATCATAACTGAATCCAAATCTCTTTCACATCCCTCGTGGATACTCCCTCTTTTTTTCAGAGTGAATATTACATATGAAGGGGGAAGGAAGGGATGGGAAACATTGTCAGGAATTATTTGTGAAATTCTGTTTGGCTCCAACATCAGGATGGAGGTAGAAAGAGTGAGGACTGTAAGGAAGAGGCTGGGTCATATCTCAGCTCACCATTAGTTTATGATCTTGAACAAGCCATCTAGGCCTTCTTGGTCTGACTAATTGCTCTGTAAAATGAGGGGATCGAGCTAGGGGATTTCTAACTTTTCCATGCAGTTTTAAAATTCAGCAACCAGAGTCCTGCCCTGGGGTCAAGAATATCTGAGAAGAGTTTCTGTTAAACATTCTTTTAACTGCCAACAATGTTAGAAAAATCAATATCTGTCTGATTTCAAGAGCAGCCTTGATAAAAGTACATCAACCTCTAAATTGAAAGCTGATGGTCTCTCTTAACCTCATCTTGTAAAGGTGATTTTTGGCATGTGTTATCAATACACAAATAATGGAATAGACAGCCCAACCAACTCATTCTTGAAGTGATAGGAATATTGACTGAGTGCTCCAAACTAGAGTCTTTGGGGTATTGAATTGAAATGTGTTAAATGATAGTTATTTTTGAAAAGGTCTTCAAAAATTCATGGAAAATATGTATTATAAAAAACTGCATGGATCCCAAAATGTTTTTGTGCCAAAATAAATAATAAATAAGTAACTTGAACACATGTCAAAGATTTCACTTAACATGTTCTGAGGTGTTATAATGGGTTAAAGAGCAGTTACATACATAGGCCATGTTATAGTTTAGATATTTTTTAAATTGACCTATTTGAAATGCACAGGGACAGAGATGGAGTCTCTGTCTCTGTCTCTGTCTCTGTTTCTCTCTCTCTCTCTCACACACACGCACACATACACACAGCGATATTCCATCTGCTAGTACACTGACCGAATTCCTAAAAATGGCTGAGGCTGGACAGGGCCAAAGACAGGAACCTGGAACTCCATCTGGGTTTTCCATGTCAGTGGCAAGGGTGCAAGTAAGTGGACCATCTTCCACTACTTTCCTAGGTACATTCGCAGGGTGCTGGATCAGAAGCAGAGCAGCTGGGACTTGAACCAGTATTCCAATATGGGATGCGGCATCAAAAGCAGTGGCTTAATCCAGTGTGCCAAAAGCTAGCCCAGCTTGAATATGTTTTCTCCCTACCGAAACTGAGATTATCATTCGGACCCTAATGGAACAGTGTTGAGAGACTGTGTGGCCTTTAAGAGTAATTATGCCAGGGGGGTTTCACTCTAAAGAAGGGATCAATGTAGTTCTCTCAAGATTGAGTTAATTATCTCAACTCGATTATGATAAAGCAAGCTTATGTTCTATCTTTTCCTCATATGCTGCTTACATCTACTCCCATGTGATGTCATCCACCATGTTATGACATCATGTGAAGCCCTTACCAGGTGCAGCCACCCAACCTTGAACTTCTCTTTCTTCTAAACCCTGAGCCAAATAAACCTGTTTTCTTTATAAAGTGCCAAATCTTAGGTATTCTGTTGTAACAGAGGAAAATGGACTAAGAAGATTGGTACTGAGGGGGTGGCACAGTGGCTCAGCGGGTTAATAACCTGGCCTGAGGCGCTGGCATTCCATATGGGTGCTGGTTCAAGACCCGGCTGCTCCACTTTTGATCCAGTTCTCTGCTGTGGCCTGGGAAAGTAGTGGGAGATGGCCCAGATCCTCGGGCCCCTGCACCCACATGGGAGACCCAGAGGAAGCTTCTGGCTCCTGGCTTCAGATCCACACACCTCCAGCAGTTGTGGCCAATTGGGGAGTGGACCATCAGATGATAGACCGACCTCTCTCTCTCTCTCTCTCTCTCTCTGCCTCTCTTCTCTCTGTGTAACTCTGACTTTCAAATAAATAAATATATACAATTGGTACTGAGAAGTGGAGTGTTGCTAACAGAATATGGAATATTCTTTATGGAATATGGAATATGGGTGAGAATATGGAAGTGGATTTAGTATAGAATCAGGAATAGTTTGGAGGAGCAGCTTAGAAAAAGCCTAGAATGTTAGGGTGGGCTGGGCATTTGTCCTAGCAGTTAAAATGCCTGCATCCCACATCAGAATACCTGGGTTTAATCCTGTCTGAGTTCCTGATTCCAGCATTCCTGCTAGTCTGCACCCTGAGAGGCAGTGGGTGATGACTTTGGGTCCCTGCCATCCACCTGGGAGACCTGGATTGAGTTCCAGCTCCTGGCTTTGGCCTGGCCCAACCCCAGGCATTTGGGGAGTCAAACAGTGACTGGATATTTTCTGTGCCTCTGCCTTTGGAAGAAGAGAAAGAGGAAGGAAGGAAGGAAGGAAGGAAGGAAGGAAGGAAGGAAGGAAGGAAGGAAGGAAGGGAGGGAGGGAGGGAGGGAGGGAGGGAGGGAGGGAGGGAGAGAGGAAGGAAAGGGAGGGAGGGGAGGAGGGAGGGAGAGAGGAAGGAAGGGGGGAGGGAGGGAGGTGGGGGAGGAATGAAGGGCCTAAATGCCATAAACAGAGCACTAAATGGTCATTCTGGTGAGAGCTCAGTAGACAGGAAGACTTGGGAAAGTCTGAAACAGTGATTCCTTAAGTGATCCTGACCAGAATTTTGACAGATGAACCACAAAGACCATGCTGTTGGGGTCTCAGGTAGAAATGAGGAATTGTGTTGGAAACTTGCATAAGAGTCGTCCTGTCAACAGTTGCAAAGAACTTGGCTGCATTGTGTCCATGAACTTGGCTGCATTGTGCCCATGCCTTAGGGCCTTATGGAAGGCAGAATGTAAGAGTGATGAATTAGTATATATGACAGAAGAAAATTTCTAAGCAAAATGCAAGAGGGGCTGCATGATTACTTTTAAAAGCTGACACGGATTCAGGAGCAAAAGAATGACCTAAAGGCATCATTCATAATTAAAAAGGAAGCTGAGCATAAAAATGTGGACAAGTGGCAGCCAGGCCATGTAAAGAACAAAAGCGTGTGCAGCAGAGAGTGCGGAGTGTGACTGACTGAGTAACTGGTTACTAAACAAGTTATAGGGGAGCCTGGTGCTTGTTATCAGAACAGTGTGAAAAAGGCCCTGTAGGCATTTTAGAGATCCATCAGGGCTGCCGCTCCCATCAAAGGCTCTGAATGTTAGGCCTTTGGGAGTAGAAAGGGCTTGATGCTCTGAGTCACGTTGGGCCTTTGTTCTCTATCTCATGGCAAGGCTTGAACAGTACAGGTGCAGCTTGACCTGCCACTTGAGAGGGCACAAGCCATAAGACTTGGTGACATCTACTTACACACTGTGGTAATTCTGCAGGTGTGTAGAATTCAAGAGCTGTGGAAGCATGGTAGCTTCCACCTATATTTCAAAGGACATCTTAAACTTGCTGGGAGCCCTGGAAAAAACCTGACTGGGGGCAGAGCTGCTATAGAAGTCCCTACTAGGGCAATGACTAGCTGTAGCTGGGGATAAGGGAGCCTACCAATAGGATCCTACTGAGCCACCATCAGTATACATTGCCAGCCTAGAAAGACAGCAGGCGGTGGCACGCAACCACGCAACCCCCAGCCATGGAGCTGGGGGCTGCAAGGAAGGTCATGGGGATCGTAACTGCCCAGGGCCTTGGAGGCCCACCCAGCATGTCCAGTTTGTCCAGTGTAGCACATGGAGTGAAAGATAATCCTCCAACTTGAAGATTTAATGTTTGCTCTGCTGGGTTTTAGACTTGATTGGAATCAGTAATTCCTTTCTTTTGATCTATTTCTGCCTTTTGGGATAGGAATGTTTACCCTACGCCTGTTCTACTGTTGTACATTTTGATTTTACAGGCTCATAGCTGGAAGGAATTTGCTTTGAGTTGCGGATAGGACTTTGGACTTCTGAGTTGATGCTACAGTGAGTTAAGACTTTGGGACTGTTGAATGAAATGATTTCTTTTTGTATTTGAGAAGATCATGAGTTTTGGGGGGCCAGGAGTGGAATGTTATGGTTTGAATACAACTTGTTCCCACCATCTGTAGTGCTGTGATTCAGCGTGAGATAAAGCCTCAGCAGACCACAGCCAGGTGACCTTGACTTCTCCTGCCTCCAGAACTGGAGGCTAAATAAGCCTCATTTCTTTTATTTTTTTTTAAGATCTATTTATTTGAAAGGGAGAATTACAGAGAGAGAGGGAGAGGCGGAGAGAAAGAGAGAGAGAGAGAGAGAGAGAAGAAGAGAGAGAGAGAGAAGAAGAGAGAGAGAGAGAGAATCTTCCACCCACTGGTTTATTCCCCAAATGGCCACAATGGCTGCAGCTGGGCTGGTGGGAAGCCAGAAGTCAGGAACTTCATCTAGGTCTCCCACATGGGTGCAGGGGACCAAGGACTTGGGCCAGCCTCTGCTGTTTCCCCAGGCACATCAGTAGGGAGCTGAATCAGAAGTGGAGCAGCTGGGACTCCAACTGGTGCCCATATGGGTTGGTGGTGTCTCAGGTGGCAGCTTTACCTTCCACACCACAACGCCAGCCCCTAAACCTCATTTTTTAAATAAATTACCTTACTAATAGGCATTCTGTGTAGCAACATAAAACAGACTTAGAATGTTAAAAATTAATTTGCTCACTTTCTGCAAAACTGGTAAGGGGAGGGAGATCAGTCACATTTTAACAGGATAGAAAGCACTTGCATGTCTGTGAATAAGGTGTGTTCCATTGCTATCAACTATCTGCAAATTACAGAGTTGTAAAATAGCTCAAAGACAACGCTAAGTACAGAATCATTGAAGGATGCACTGTACAAAAAAAAAAAATCTAGTAATCTTTTCTACCCAATTCAAAATCATTCACATTTCACCACCTCCTCAGAGAGGTCTTCTGTGTCTGCCTGTGATAGCTTTTCATTGCTTTAACTAAAATACCTGAGAGAGGCAACCGGGAGGGAAGCAGGTTCATTTTGGCTTATAGTCCTGAGGATGACAGTCCAAAGTCAGGTGGCCCCCATTAGTCTGGTGTCTGACGAGGCTGTTGGGTGGCAGGGCCCTCGCAGAGGAAGGATCACGTGGCAAGCCAGGAAGTAGAGACACAGGCGGCACACTCTCCATATACCCTCTGGGATGTCTATCCTGATAATACCATCTAATCCAATTCAGCCACTTCCCAAGGCCCCTGCTTTCAGGCCTCATAGTTGGATCAAGTCTCCTCCCTAATCCATCAAACATTAGCATCAATCCTTTACTGATAATGTGTGACTTTGAGGGTTAAACATCTGCATGAGCTTGGAGAACCAGCTCATGTTCAAACTGCTACATTGCCCATTCTAAAAAGGGCCCTTTATTTTCTATCATAGTTCCCTACCTACTTTCATCATGGCACCACTTCCGATCTGCATCTTCTTGTTTGTTTGTTTACTTATTGGCAGTCAATAGATGCCTGTTTCCACCCCCCAGGCGAGTTCTAGGAGGGTAGAGGTTTTTGTCTACCATGCTTTTCATTGTGCCACTACCACCTGCCAGGTCTGCAGCTCGCTGTCAGTTGTCCTCCCAGAGACCATCAACCACATTTAACATGGCACTTCATCGACCTGTCAGTTGTCACTCTACCACCTCCAAGTTACAGGTTCACCCTTCACTGCCTCTGTAGTGTTAAAGGGACTAAACTCTGTAAGGATATCTCCCTTGGCACAGTGTCAAGCACTGTCAGTAGGCAACGTAGATTCTAATTCTGGGGTGCTTCTGTTTTCTTTTCCTTGCTCCCACCCTCCCCTGACAGAGGTGATGGTGGAGGGATGTAGAGTGGCACTCACTTCTATTAGATGTCTGCTGCAAGTAGGCGTTCCAGCAGTTGGCTTCTCAGACTTGACACCCCCACCCCCACCCCCGCTTTCTGGGAAGGTATTTTCTGTGGTTGTTCCCAGCTGTAGTATACTTCTCATCAGCCTCTATATGATGACTGAGACCAACTCTGGTCCCTAGCAGCCTAGCTGTCTTCATTATCTGGTCTAGTGCCTATAGGCAAACCTTCCCCACCCTTGGAAAGGTTACTCTACACTCTCCCTTCCAACGTTGTCCTTTCTCAGGTTCCCTTCTCAGCCCTGGGATATATTCATATTCTCTCTCTCTTTCTCTCTCTCTCTCTCAAATTTATTTTTATTTATTTGAAAGGCAGAGAGACACAGAGAGATCTGCTGGTTAATTCCCTAAATACCCACAAAAGCTGAAGCTAGGAGCCTGGAACTCAATCCAGGCATCACCACCATATGCATTAGCAGGGAGCTGGAGTCGGAGCTGGGACTGGAAGTTAGGCACTCCGAGCAGCTACTGTGCCAAGTGCACATCCTCCTGGGATATTCTTTAGGATTCCCTTTACCCGCTTTTGCATTAGTCATCTGTTATAATGAGTTATCCTTTGATTAGCTATTCCCTGTCTGATTTGCTCTATGATTTCTGTCTCTCAATTGCACACTGACCGATAGAACCCATTAACAGACCTGGTCCACAACGATGTAGCTGGGAGCAATTTTCTTGTTTGTTCTTAAATTTTTTTCTTGATCAGGTGCTTTTAGAAAGTATAAATAGTTGCAAATGTGACAATATGATATTGTGAAATATTAGCCAATGTTTCCTTCCCCAAATCGCATTTTGTCCTGTAGTCATCCCCACGCAGGTCATTGGATCTGAGTCCTGTTACATCAAAGGAGCAGACCTAGAAGACAAAGGTAGGCCGACATTTTTGTTCTAAATTCAATAGACTTGGACCAGGCCTAAATCAGGAAAGATCTGTTGCTCCCTAATCTTTCCCCCAACACTGTATAAAAATTCTGCAAGCTAGGATGGGTTATGGGTAGAAAGAAAATAAGATAGATGAAGTTTCTGTCTTATCTGAAGTAGATAATATCTCACCTGCCCTTATCCAGGATGAACTCCAGATACCTAAATACGCTTAGGATGATCTGAGAGTGGAAGACATTTGTGCCAACTTGCATTTGAAATCAGGAGGCTAAGTCTCATAGAGGTGCCATGCCACTTTTCTGTGGCCCAGCACACAAGTCAATGGGATGCCACTGGGCAGAGAGGGCTTGCAAAGCCCTACCAAACTATTCACTAGCTAAGAGAATAACTGGGTTTTTCAGATGTCCTCTTCCTTACAGGGCTGTAGGAGTTAAATGAAAGAGAAAACCAGCTATCCTTTTTTTTTTTTTTTGACAGGCAGAGTGGACAGTGAGAGAGAGAGACAGAGAGAAAGGTCTTCCTTTTGCTGTTGGTTCACCCTCCAATGGCCGCCGCGGCCGGCGCGCTGCGGCCAGTGCACCGTGCTGATCCGATGGCAGGAGCCAGGTGCTTCTCCTGGTCTCCCATGGGGTGCAGGGCCCAAGCACTTGGGCCATCCTCCACTGCACTCCCGGGCCACAGCAGAGAGCTGGCCTGGCAGAGGGGCAACTGGGACTAGAACCCGGTGTGCCGGCGCTGCAAGGTGGAGGATTAGCCTATTGAGCCGCAGTGCCGGCCCCCAATTGGTTTTACCAAGGGGGGGGGCAGCATGGTACAAGGGGCCACAAGAGGTGGTGACCAAGGACCAGCTGGGGACATGGGCATCTCAGCAGATGCCAGCCTGGAGAGATAACAGGATCACACATTGAGCAGATGACAGTGTGGACAGGTAAGGAATGCTAGTCAAACCAACACCCTTTCTTCCTAAAGATGCAGTGTTTCTTGAGCATCTGGGGACAGAGACACCACTGAAGAGAGGCAAGGAGCTGTTGTTCTTCAGCATTGACTGACTATAGAGTAGAAATGATAGAAAAATCCTGAAATGATTGAGAATACTTGGAATTGACCAGTTTTCAGCCAGTGAGCCGCCTGAGACTTTAACACAGAAGCCCAGTGTAACGGTAGGACAGCGAAGACAGGTACACGTAGACTCCAATTTGTAGACAGAGAACTAATGTACTTGCTGCAAAATCTAGCCAAAGGATACAGACGATTCAAAGGCATTGCCCAAGCCATCCAGCTGGATTCTCACCTCCTCCTCGGCCTTCCCACTCCCTTCCCTTCTCTCTGATGTCAACTCTGCCCACTCTCTCCTTTCTCTTTGCTGTTCCGCACGCAGGTCAGGAGCACTCTCACTTCAAACACTGCACTCGCTGTTTCCTCTGTGTGGAATGTTTGTTCCCAAGATGTTCTCATGATTTCTTCCCTCGGTGCCTTCAGGTGTCTGCCCCAGGGTCGCCTCCGCAGGAAAGCATCCTCTGACCACTGGTCTACATCCTCAATTTTTTTTTCCTAGGGCCCATCAGTACTTGATATCATGTATTTATTTACTTGATTACTTGATATTGTATTACATATTTATTCACTTGATTACATATGTCGCTTCCCACTAGAATAAGCCCTGCCGTATTTACTAAGTGAGTGAATGGATGAATATACAAAGTAGTGATATCATCCAAGATTAGGGGCAGGAGTCAGGCTCGTGGTTAAGTCGGTTGCATCTCACATCCGAGTACCTGGGTTTGATTCCCAGCTCCAGCTCCTGATGCCAGCTTCCTGATTATGCAGAGCCTGGGCAGGAACAGTGGTGGCTCTGGTGGTTGGGTTCCTGCCATCTGTGTAGGAGACCTGGACTGGATTCCTGGCTCTCAGCTTCAGCCATGACCACTGCAAGCATTTGGGGGTGTAAAGCAGCAGATAGAAGTTCTCCCTCTCTCCTCCCTCATCCCCCTCTCTCCGTCACTATCTCTAACTCTCTGTCTCTAACATAAATTAAGAAGTAATAATTTCCAAGGTCAATTGAATCCTTAATATGTACCAGACACAAACTACTATACTAGCTACTTTGTTAAGTGCCTTAGATACATATTTCACAATAGCCATATGAGATGGATATTAGTATTCCTGTTTTATAGATGAAAAAAACCGAGGCCCAGAATAGTTTCTGTAATTTGTCTTTCAAAGCAGAAAAGGCAGGAAGCAAAGCTGGACCTTCCAACTTTAGAGACAGTGGGTTGCCCAGCACTCTTCCACCTGCATGTAGGTGCTTTTGTATGGGTACAAACCAAAGACTACCAGAGCGTGGGAGGCAGAGTAATTCTGATGAAGGCAAGCCTGGAAAGGGTTTTTGTACAAAGTAGAATTTATACTGGACAAATAAAAGCAAAAACAAAAGAAGAAACAAAGGTAAGGATCCCAGAGGATCCTTACAGTTATGCAATGTATGATAATATATTCATTAGAAGGGTTCTCTTAGGAAAGTAGATTTAGAAGAAGAAAGTTGGCAAGTATAAATTGAAATGCTGGTGAACAGTGACTATTGCTGGAGAGGCAGTTGCCACACTGCCCCATCAGCACAGTCTGGTAGGCGGGAGGAGGGGAGCACAGCCATCCCTCGGCATTTGTAGCAAACTGGTTCCAGGGCCCACTCCCCACCAGCTACCAAATCCGAGGCTGCTGAGTTCCCTGATGTGAAACGGCGTCGCATCCGCAGAGAACCTGCACGCATCCTCCCATACCCTTCAGATCACCTCTAGGTTCCTTACAGTAGGCAACAAAATGCATATTCTATGTAAATAATTGTCATGCTATTTGAAAAAAAGATCTATTTTATTTATTTGGAAGACAGAGTTACAGAGAGAGAGAGAGAGAGAGAGAGAGAGAGAGAGAGAGAGAGAGGTCTTCCATCTGTTGGTTCACTCCCCAAATGGCCGCAACAGCCAGAGCTGAGCTGATCTGAAACCAGAAGCTCCTTCCAAGTCTCCCATGCCAGTGCAGGGGCCCAAGGACCTGGGCCATTTACTGCTTTCCCAGGCTACAGCAGAGAGCTGGATCGGAAGTGGAGCAGCCGCGACTCAAACCAGAGCTGCAGGCCAGGGCTCTAACCCACTGCGCCACAGTGCCGGCCCCTTGTCACACTATTTTGATTAGGGGGTAATGACAAGGAAAAAGTTCTTTTTTTTTTTTTTTTTTTTTTTTTTTTTTATTTTTGACAGGCAGAGTGGACAGTGAGGGAGAGACAGACAGAAAGGTCTTCCTTTTGCCGTTGGTTCACCCTCCAATGGCCGCCGCGGATGGCGCGCTGCGGCCGGCGCACCGCGTTCGTCCGATGGCAGGAGCCAGGTGCCAGGTGCTTTTCCTGGTCTCCCCATGGGGTGCAGGGCCCAAGCACTTGGGCCATCCTCCACTGCACTCCCGGGCCACAGCAGAGAGCTGGCCTGGAAGAGGGGCAACCGGGACAGAATCCGGCGCCCCGACCGGGACTAGAACCCGGTGTGCCGGCGCCGCAAGGCGGAGGATTAGCCTGTTGAGCCACGGCGCCGGCCTTTTTTTTTTTTTTTTTTTGGAAAAAGTTCTGTACATATTCAGTAGCTATGAAAATTTTTTCTTCCAAACTTTTTCTTTGACAGGCAGAGTTAGACAGTAACAGA
Organism: Sylvilagus floridanus; assembly: GCA_949820135.1. NCBI lineage: Eukaryota > Metazoa > Chordata > Mammalia > Lagomorpha > Leporidae > Sylvilagus > Sylvilagus floridanus. Next base: position 40,613,642 of record OX463231.1, on the reverse strand, counting down.
GAGAGACAGAGAAAGGTCTTCCTTCTGTTGGTTCACCCCCCAAATGGCCGCCACAGCTGGCGCACAGTGCCGATCCAAAGCTAGGAGCCAGATGCCCCTCCCAATCTCCCACGTGGGTGCAGGGCCCAAACACCTGGGCCATCCTCCACCGCCTTCCTGGGCTACAGCAGAGAGCTGGACTGGAAGAGGAGCAACCAGGACAGAACCAGCACCCCAACCGGGACTAGAACCCGGAGTGCCAGTTCTGCAGGTGGAGGATCAGCCCAGTGAGCCGCTGCACTGGCCCCAAACATTTTTGATAATAGTTGGTTGAGTCCACAGCTTAACCTCTAGAGCTAACTGCCTGCTCCAGAAACTAGATTTTAAAGTAGAATGGTTTGTAGTCAAGCCTAAGAGGCAAGTTAGGAAAGGCAAGGTATATTAGATGGTTCTTCAAAAACCTCACAAAAAATTGGAATTGCAAGATGTTTATTTTAGTGCAAACTTTATTTGACATTCATGCATAGTTTTTCCAGAATACACATTCTCCATGTGTTTTTTAAAAATTTTATTTACTTTTATTTGAAAGGCAGAGAGAAAGGAGAGGTGGGGGAGGGAGGGAGGGAAAAAAAGAGAGAGATAAATGCCCACAACAACTAAGGCTGGGCCAGGCAAAAGCCAGGACTTCAGAATTCCAGCTGGTCTCGCATGTAGTTGGCTGGGACTGAAGTAGTTGTCAACTGCTACCTCTCAGGATGCATGAAATCAGGAAGCTGGATCAGAAGTGGAACTGGGACTTGAACCCAGGCATTCCGACATGGAATACAGGCATCCCGGGCAGCATCCTAACCTCTGTTACTAACTTCTGTGTCAAAAGCCTCTTTGTGCACTTTTTAAAGAACTTTGCATGTGAGCATATGCTAATTGTAAGCCCAGGCACTGCTTAGCTGCTGTTTCCCTGGCCCACAAACTCTCAGAACCTCAGGAGAGTGAAGTTGCCTGGTGATGATGGTGCCACCTGGAGGCTGGTGCAAGAAGTACAAGAAATTCTGCCAGCATCTACACCTCCATTCTGCAAAGATGTAGTTCAAACAGGTTTGAAACAGACCACTTAAAATGCATGCAGCTGGGGTGGCGCTGTGCAATAGTGGGCTAAGCCACTGTCTGCAGCGCCAGCATATCATATGGGTGCCAGTTTGAGTCTCAGCTGCTCCGCTTCCAATCCAGCTCTTTGCTATGGCCTGGGAAGGTGGAGGAGGATGGCCCAAGTCCTTAGGCCAGTGCACTTATGTGGGAAACCCAGATGAAGCTCCTGGCATTTGCAGCCATTTGGGGAGTGTACCAATGGATGGAAGATATCTCTCTCTCTCTTTGTAATTCTGACTTTCAAATAAATAAATACATGTTAAAAAATATGTGCAACTTAATAAACACAGCACTAATTAAAAATAACAATGCTGGTATTGTGTCCTCATTAAAGAAATGTGAAATTAAACATAGGGACTTACTCTCAAAAGGTGAAGCTAGCTTGATGTAAAGGTAATAGGTACAAGTTGAGCCCATTGATTTATGGAGGCAAAAATTCCCTACAGAAAAGATCAGATAGAACGCCACCTCCAAGACAGAGCACATGGCTAAATTGAGAGGAAAACACGGGGTGAATCATAGGCACACAGTACTGTATGCCTTCAGGGATCACTATGTCTACCACTCAGCTGGTGCTGCTGGAACAAATTTAGCAGAACAAAACAGCCATGTATTCGGTACAACTGGGTATGAATCATCACAGCATTTGCCTTCATGGACGTCATTCTTGTGCTACTCAAGCATCTGGAAGCTAATTTGCATATCAGAAACATCTATTGTAGTAGAGGAGGCTGTCAGTCACTTTCCCTCCCCAACATTCCAGGGGGTCCTGGCCTACAGAGCATCCTGCATCTGATCCCCCACCAATTTCCCCACTACCTGTACCCCCCCACACTCCTATTTCCTCCAGACTTTGCAACTTAATTCCATTTCAGACAAGTTCTTTTTTTTTTTTGCTCTTATTTAGCTGATATGAATCATTGTCCACAAAGACATTTGTAGAGAACAAGTATTTTCTATGTGTCCACTTAGTTTCTCCATGCCATGCCCTGCTTGTCTGATAGATTCGTAAGAAATTTGCTTCGATCACTGCTGGGAGTTGCTCTCTGACTTCCTGAGAGGCATACTAAGATAATGTGGCCTCAAGCAGTACCCACAGGTGGAGGGCCTTCTGTCTGTCCCTACTGGTCCCTGCAGGAATGGCCATCAGCTCTCCAACATGGTCCTTTCAGATATGGGTGCAGCCTGCAGGTTTTGTGTGTTACCTACAGAATGGTGGTTTGGTTTGTTCTGTGTGTTCTGCTCCTGGGATCTCCCCCTCTTCTCTGCCCATGTTGCTACCACTCTAGGCTATCGCCTTGTCTCTCTGGGGACTTGCCATCTCCTTGGGGCATTGCCGCCAAAAACTGTGTGGGATCCCTGCTTCTCCTTCGCTGGGGACAGCTCCTCTCCGTCTCTGGTCAGCTGAGCCCCACTTCTTGCTTCTTTGAGATAGTTTAATTTTGTCTTGACAGCCTAATCTTCCTCCTACCATATCAGTTAAGAATCTTGTGGTTGTAAGCTACAGAAAAAATACAGCTCCAACTGATTTAAAAGAAAATGTACTCCAGGCCAGCGCTGTGGCACAGCGGGTTAACACCCTGGCCTGAAGCACCAGCATCCCATATGGGCGCCATCTAGTCCCAGCTGCTCTACTTCCAATCCAGCTCTCTACTCTGGCCTGGGAAAGCAGTAGAAGATGGCCCAAGAGGAAGCTCCTGGCTCCTGGCTTCAGACTGATGCAACTTCGGCCGTTGCATCCAATTGGGGAGTGAACCAGTGGATGGAAGACCTCTCTCTCTCTCTCTCTCTCTGCCACTTCTCTCTATATATAACTCTGATTTTCAAATAAATAATAAAATAAATCTAAAAAAATTTACTGGCTCAAATGACTGAAATCTAGATGTAGGGTTTGTTTAAGGCTGGGAGAGTCGTGGCCAATCAAGAACATGTTATACTCCTATGATGTTCCAGGCTATGCAGTGAGCACTGGGTAACCAGTAGTGAGCAAGTGAACCCTCTGGTCCCAGTCAGACTACCACATGGTGTGGAGAGGCACCATCCTTCCCATGCCTTGCCCGAATGGCATATTCCTGGGCAAATCAGCCATTGGTGCTGGTTAACCACTCCATTTTGGAGTGGTGTGTTACACAGCAATGGTCCTGGGAATACCACTGCAAGCCTAAAAGATATCCTAGTAAGAATTAATAAGATTAATGCAAAGGAAACCCATTTTGTAAGGATAAGGAAAGGTGTACATTGTGAAGACAGTTAATAACAACTATGGTCCATCTGAGTCCATCCAGCTACTATTCCCAGGCTCCTTGCCCTCTGGCTTCTAAATAGGTTCTGCCAGTGGGAGACCCTGGTATTAGACTGCAAGGCAGAAGGGGAGGAGAAGCCAGGGTTAAGCTCCACCTATACCCTCTCTGCCCCCACAATTCCTGTGACGTCATGGCCGTGGCTGCTGGGAAGCCCCCTCAGAGGGGTACCAGCTCCTACTTGGACAACTGGCTCGGAGAAGATGGTTTCTTCCACCCATCCCTCCAGGCCTAAAGAGGGTAGCCCCTTGCTGCTGTTAGTGATCTCTGGAGTCTCTCTGGATTCTTAGGCTCCTTAACTCTTCTGACATCAGTTCTGTTTCTTAGTGGTTCTTTTTTTTTTTTTTTTTTTTAAGATTTATGTGTGTGAAAGGCAGACTTAGAGAGAGTCAGAGATCTCCTTCTACTGGTTCACTCTCCAAATGGCCACAACGACCAGGACTGGGCCAGGCCAAAGCCAGGAGCCAGAAACCAGGAGCTTCTTCTGGGTCTCTCACATGGGTGAAGGTGCCTAAGAGCTTGAGTCATCTTCCACTGCTTTCCCAGGCACATTAGCAGAGAGCTGGATCGGAAGTGGAGCAGCTGGGACTTGAACCGGTGCTCATATAGGATGCTGGCGCTGTGGCCACAGCTTTAAACCTCTGAGCCACAGCACCAGCACCATTGTTAGAGAGATTGTAACAGGCTGGACGCTGTTAGACTCAGTCCCTAACATTTATTGTATGTTTTAGGAGTAACCCTGTGAGGAAGCTGCTGTTGTCATCTCTGTTTTCCAGATGAGGGCAGTGAGGCACAGAGAAATGCAGCTCCCATATTCATTCTCTCTCTCTCTCTCTCTCTCTCTCTCTCTCTTTTGGACAGGCAGAGTTAGTGAGAGAGGGAGAAAGAGAGAAAGGTCTTCCTTTTTCCATTGATTCACCCCCCAAATGGCCACCATGGCTGGCACGCTGCGGCCAGTGCGCTGTGCCAATCCAAAGCCAGGAGCCAGGTGCGTCCTCCTGGTCTCTTTACCACCAATGTCCCCAAGCTGTGACATGCCATCAGAAATCATTTTTTTAAATTTATTTATTTGAGAGGTAGAGTTACAGAGAGAGGGAGACAGAGAGAGAGAGAGAAGTCTTCTATCTGCTGGTTCATTCCCCAAATGGCTGCAATGGCCAGGGCTGAACCGATCCAAAGCCAGGAGCCAGGAGCCTCCTCCAGGTTTCCCACACAGATGCAAGGGGCCCAAGGACTTGGACCATCTTCTACTGCTTTCCCAGAGAGCTGGATCAGAAGAGAAGCAGCCAGAACTCAAACTAGTGCCCATATGGGGTACCAGCACTGCAGGCAGTGGCTTTACCTGCTATACTAGAAAATATACCAGAAATCGTTTTTTTTTTTAAATCAAAGTTTAAAACACACAGAAGTCACTGTTGGGAGACACTCAGGGACCTCTGGGTGCTGCAGTGTGCTGCTACTTGATGCGGGTTACATAGGATGTTCACAGCCTTCATGGAGCTGTGCACTGATGATTTGGGTACATTCCTGTATGCAATTCTTCAAGAGAAGTTTGCCGTCTATGCACATGCAGGGCAGTTTTGAAATCTTCACAGATCTTCATGTAACTCCTCATGGAACTTGCTTCTCTCAAACACTAACTTCCAAGTTACATTAATGATTTCTTCAGCAACTTTAGAGATGAGAGTTCCAAAGCTGTTCAGAGGGACAGATATGTCACTGGTATAGGATGCAGCCATCACAAGCAGCATGGATTTCAAAACTTTTTTGTATCAAAATGAATTTATTTTTTAATTCCATTTTCCACCAACTCTTTGAAATACCCTCATACAGTGTAGTTTTTTTTTTTCTTTTTAAGATTTATGTGTCTACTTGAAAGGCAGAGCTACAGAAAGAGAGAAGGAGAGAAAGAAAGATCTTCCACCTGCTGGTTCATTCCCCAAACAGCCGCAATGATTGGGGCTGGGCCAGACAGAAGCCAGGAGCCAGGAGCTTCTTCCAGGTCTCCCACGTGGATGCCGGGGCCAAACACTTGGGCCATCTTCCACTGCTTTCCCAAGTGCATTGGCAGGGAGCTAGATTGGAAGAGTAACAGCCAGGACTTGAACTGGCGCATATATGGAATGCAGAGAACTACACTTTCAGATTCATTATGTGAGACAGGATCCAAAATCCTTCCAAGGCCTGACTCCCCTCCTCCACTAGGCACCTGAACTTATCTCCTACACTTCTTCCCTTGTTCAAGCCACTCCTGCAAGCCTCCTGACTATTCTCCAAACATGCCTACTACATCCCTGCCTCAGGGCCTTTGCACTTACTTTGCCAGCTGCTTAGAAGGCTCTTCTGTGGCTATCCGTGTGACCCATTCCCTAATGTCTCTGGAAATCTACTAAAACATCAGTCTCTCGTTGAGCCTTCCCCTGCTACTCAGCTGAAATGATCACTTCAGGTAGCATTAGCAGAGAGCTGGATCGGAAATGGAGCAGCTAGAACTGGCACTGCAGGTGGCAGCTTAACCCACTGCACCACAGTGCTGGTCCCATACATTCTAGTGTTTGTGGAATAATCGTGTGCCATAAGCATGCAGTGAGCACAAACACAGCCCCGGCCTAGCAGAGGCCAATGGGAACACAGCGTCAAAAAGGGCATTCATCAGAATAAAGGAAGGCATTAACCCAACACAGAGCGGAACTACCGCTGAGGTCTGCAGGTTAATGGGGAGGAGTGGGAGGGATACAGGCCAAAGAAATAAAGTCAGGGTCCTACAGGGAGAGAGAATGAGGAGTGAGAGGCAGGGAGGAGTGGAGGGGAAGCAGGGGACGGCAGCAAAGAAGGCTGGAGGAGTAGCAGTCAGAGACACAGCAGGCCAGCAAGGCCACGGCATGGTTTGGGTGTCTGGGTGTTTGCTGAAGGCCTGTGTGGTAATGGCTTGGCCTTCAGAGTCTTCTAGTAATGACTGATGGATCGAGGGTAGAAACTAAACTGTAGTTATTGTGTCTGAAGGTGGCACCTTTGGGAAGTCATTAGATTGCATTAGGTTGCTGAGCTGGAGCACACATGATCAAAGCATGGTGCTTTATAAGGAAAGAGAGTAGTGAGGAGCTTTGGCGCAGACACCCACGCTTGGGCCACGGTTATTCTTGTATCTGTCCTCCCTGATGGAACAAGGACCAAAAGCCTTAGATCCATGTTGACCTCTCACCTGCATAACAGCAAGCAGGCTCCATTGCTCTGCTCTGCTCTGCTAATCCAGCCCGGTCCCGCCTGGACTCCTGGACACAGCACTATCTGAAGAGCCAGCTGTCAGCCTGAGCTCTCCCCACTCCTCCCAAGCTCTCTCCCCTCCAACTCAGTGGCTCAGCCCCAGAGTCCAGCCTCAGCCTCAGCGCAAACCCCTCCCGGCTCACCCTGCACTCTCACAGGACCTTTCAATGTAGCCCAAGCTCTCCCTGTACCTTGGCAGCCCAGCTGCAGCTCAGACTCCCAAGCCCCTTCCCGCCACGTTTACTATACAAACTACAAGTCTGTAGGGGAGGGGGCTCTCTGCTGTGCGTTCACCTGGGAGTGAGCCCCTCCACCCCCAGGCTTTATTCTTCCCAATCAGCCTGGCCTGGCTGTCCCAATCAGCCTGGCCTGGCTGTGGCTTCATGCTCTGTCTTCTTCCCTGACACTACCCAGCATGACTTTTCTCCTGTCCCACCTGTTTCCTTCATCTCCCAGCGCACATGGATGGCTCTCAAGAGCTCCTTCCCCATTCCTGCTCCCAACAGCAGGCAACCTCACAGACTCGAGTCTGTTCCTCCCTTGATGTAAACACATGCCATCAGTCAGGCTTGAAAACTGTACAGAAAAGACAAAGACAAACATTTGAAAACAGGCTCCATTCAATCAAGCAGTAAAAGGATTTGTTGAACCCTATTAAAGTGACAAAGCAACATGAGAGAGAGAGAGAGAGTGGGCTGCAAACTCAAACAGGAGCCACAAATTAGAAAATGGCCTGACTTAAACCCAGAAGGCAGGTTCACAAAACCAACCATTTGCACACCACTGGAAAGCTTTGTACTTGAACTCCACAGTAGGAATTAAGAGACCAGGTTTTTAAAAAGCCAAATGCGTTCCATTTTTGGTGTTGGAAAAATCACCCTGAGATTCACATCCTGCCTTGGGCCAAAAATCTGTGGCAAGAAATAAATGCAGCTTGCTTGGGATAAGAGCGACAACTCATTTTGAGATGATATAACTATTCTCTTGGGTGTGTGTGTGTGTGTACGCGTGCGCGTGTGTGTTTTAGCTTTGGGAAGATTTAGAGTGAAATATAGAAAGATCAAGAGACCAAATCCACAGCATTAGCACTTTTCTATTAAATGGAGGAGCAATCTGTGTATACTTCACTCTTAGAATATTTATAATGCTGAAAATAATTTGGTGGATAGAACATCTGCAAGATTAACCTTCTGATTCCAAGTTGAAATGTGTAGAGGAGTAATTGACTTTAAATTTGTAATTTATTGTTGAAGGTCTAAGAGGATTTTATGGCTTGCAAACAGTATAGCATTGGAATGTTTAAAGGATTCGTTATATTTATAAATTTAATCTACTTGGTAAGTATTTGGGAATGTTTTGGTTGTCAGGAAAGGTAATTAATGTGCTTTAAAAAAGAAAATTGAAAATGTTAAATTTATGAATGCAGTTAAAATGTTTTAAGGGAAATTTAATTAAACTAAGCTTGTAAACAGAACTGGTTGGAGGGACTTTAGTTTGTTCAGTGCTAAAATATTAATCAAAGCCTCCTTATTAGAATGTGCTAGACTTACTAATAGAATAATAAGATTAATACGTTGAACTCAAAAGGCTTAAGGGAAACTGGGCTTTACATTTTATTACTTTAATACAAAAAGTACAAGTTTAAAAGTAGTCTTTTCTGTGCGTATCACCAGCCCTTGACCTCTTCTCCCCCATGGACTTCACGCTTTTTTTAAAAAAAAAAAAACAGCCTTTTAATTCTTTTGTTCCTAAGTTCTACTGTTAACAAGACTGGCAAAAAGGGGAGAGAATTCCTGGTTGTGATGTACTCCAAGAGTTCAACAGAAGAAAAGTGAGAAGGCGGGAAAGGGTGGAGAGACCCTGAGACCATGCAGGCACAGCCATTGGATCAGCTCCTCCCATGGCACCACTGATGCACCAAGAGCACACGTCGGTCAGAACTTGGACACTGAGCGCTCCCTTAAATAACCTAACGGCATCATTTTCTACACCTTGCAGTTCAAATGTAATTTATTTCACTGCAAGATGAATTAAATCGGCTTGGGGCGCTAGCCTGGAAACGAACCATGGACAACATTGTTTAGATTGGAACACAGTTCTATAGGATTTTCAAATCTTTAACAAACAAATCCTTTGTTAAATTTGAAGTCAAATGTTGACTCTCAGAAATGAGAGGAAAATGGAAGAATATCCAGGGGGAGTATTGTAAATTAGCAACAAATGAGTTTTTTCCTGAAAGATAATGATGCATAGCTTTGTATGTAACTCACTTTAGAGCACATGTGGTGAAGATGTGTTTATGTTGTGGCTTTTTCAGGACTGTTACTGGGGGCAGGTGTTTGGCCTGGTGGTTACGAAGCCCACGTCCTGCCTCTCAGTGCCTGGGTTCACCTCTCAGCTCCACATCCATCTTCCTGCCAAAGTGGGCCCTGGGAGGCATCAATGATAGTTCAAGCAGTTGGGTCCCTGCCACCATCATGGGTATTTGGGGAGTGAACCAATGCACGGGGGAGCTCTGTCTCCCTGCTTCTCAGGCAAATAAATAAAAATTAAAGGGCCACGATTTCAAGGGTTATTAATGAATGTGGCAAGGTGATACTGCAAAGCAATAAAGCGTTTCTTTCTATTTTTTTTCCTCTTTTTAAAAAAGCTCTTTGAATTTCTTTGTTGTTACCATGAGATTTATCTCCTTGAACAGACTGGACCATTTCAACTGCCCCACGGGGAAGAAGACACATCAGGACCCATGGAACAAAATTCTCAAATTCTTGATTTTTAGGTAAAAGAAGCAGCAGCAAATAGACAAATAGGCAAACAAACAAACCCAAACAGGTTTTCAGGTAGAAGGAGAAAAGGTTTAGATAATTTCTATTGAGCATTTGTGACTTCTGTCTTTTCAGCTGTGCAAAAATCACATGGCAGGGGCAACATGGGAGACCTGGAGGAGGATGCTGGACAAGAAGCTTCCACAGGGCTTTCTGCTGCATCTCTGAGATGACCTAAGGACAGGCGTGCAGGAATGACAGGATCTTTAGGTATATTGGAGGGACTCAAGGGGTATTGGACCTCAAGTTCCATATTCTGTCTGGAGCCATGGAAGGCAGAATCTTCTTTAAACTGCACCGGAGGGCCGGCACTGTGGGGCGTAATGGGTAAAGCTGCCGCCTGAAGCACCAGCATCCCATATAGGCGCCGGTTTGAGTCCCAGCTGCTCCACTTCCAATCCAGCTCTCTGCTGTGCCCTGGGAAAACAGTAGACGCTGATCTAAGTCCTTGGGCTCTGCACCCATATGGGAGATCCAGAAGAAGCTCCTGGCTTCGGATCGGCTCAGCTCCGGCCATTGTGGCCATCTGGGGAGTGAACCAGCAGATGGAAGAGTCTCTCTCTCTCTTTCTCTTTTTCTCTCTCTGAAACTCTGCCTTTCAAATAAATAAAATAAATCTTTTAAAAATGTGGCTATTAGAAAATCTCAAATTATGTATCTGATTCCCATTATATACATGTATTTTCAATTTTTACTTTAATTTTTAAAAAAGTTTACTTATTTTTATTTATTGAAAGAGTGACAGAGAGGAAGAGACATCTTCCATCCACTGGTTTATTTTCCAAATACCTGCAATAGCCAAGTCTGGGCCAGGCCAAAGCCAGGAACAAGGAGCACCAGCCAAATCTCCCACATGGGTGGTAGGGACCCAACTACTTAAGACATCATCTGCCTCTCAGCTTGTGCATTAGCAGGAAGCTAGATTGGAAGCAGTGTAGCTGGGAATCGAACCAGGAACAATGATATAGGATGAGGGCAACCCAAGTAGCCAGCTTAACCCTCTGTACCACAATGTTCTTCCCCAATTTAATTTTTAAAATTTTTATTTATTTTTCACTCAAGTTGAAAGAGGAAGGGAGAGAATGAGAGAGGGTGAGACAGACAGACAGAGAGAGAGAGAGAGAGAGAGAGAGAGAGAGAGAGAAAGAAAGAGAGAGAGATCTTCCATATGCCAGGTAGTTCACTTCCTAAGTGCCTGCAACAACCAGGCCCAAAAGCCAGGAGCCAGGAATGCAGTCTAGGTCTTCCACATGGCTTGCAGGGACCCAAATACTTGCGCCATCATCTGCTGCCTCCCAGGATGTGCGTTTGCTGCCTTGGAAGTAGAGAAGCCCCAAGAGTCCAATGCAGGCACTCTGATATGGGGTGCGGCATCCCGAGGGCATCTTAACCGCTGTGTCAAACGCCCACCCCTTGCAGTATATTTTTACCCGAGAGCTTTGCCTTAGAGGCTTCCAATGTCAAGATCCTGTTGCATGTTGCCCTTCTGTGAACTTTTCATGCAAGATGCTCCTCAGGCTCTAAAAGAGCAGAGGGTAAGGACGTCACTGGAATCGTGGCGACAGGCATCTGAATTTCTGTGCCTGATTTTATTGTTTGATATCATCTTGTGGTGACATCGCACAGAGAAGACACCGCAGTCCCTATAACCACGTGGCACTGTCGGATCCTTTCCAAAAGAACCGGACAGTTACGAGTACAGAATAAATACATTCACCTGGGCCGGTTTGCAAGGATGAGCAAGCACAATTTCCAGTGGCCTCCCAAAAGTGCTAGAAGGGAGCTAAGTGAGAGCAACCTCACAGAAGAATTCTCTGTCCCAGTGAGGGGATGCTGCAGAAAGCAGTCCCGTAGGTCATGCCCCCTGGGACATGGGTGCCTCGAGAGAAGCCAGCAGGGAAGAATGCTAGCACCCCCAGATGACTTACCCTGTAAACCGACGTCAGCGAAGGATCAAGGCAGCTGCAAATCAGACATTTCCCTGTCTTGTTTCCAAGCTGCTTTGAACTTAACCCAGTTCTTGGGAAGAAGGGAGGAAGAAGGCAGAGGAGAAAATTCACAATCAACTGACTTTAAACTTAAAACGGCTGAGAAAATCCAGAACTGGCTGAGAAAAACTGAAAACCTCCAGACTAAAATGTCTGCCTTCAGGTGCATTGGACTCTCAGCTACAAGCAAAGTTTGAGAAACATGCTCGTTACCTTCCTAGTTTTTGTATCTCAACCTACGAATTTCCTGGCCTAAGACATGCGTGTCTGATACCTTGGGAAAAAAAAAAAAGTCACAGCTCTCTGGCTTAGCTAAAAGATACAAAACACTTGGTAGAAAGGCACCAGATATGCCTTGCGGCCAAATACCCAAGAACTGAGTGTTATCAGCAGGCTCCAAACAGAATATGATCACCACAGCAAGAATTTCTGGTTTATGAGCATGTGGTAGATTATTTGTTAAAAATGTCCTGATCTATACTCATCCTTGCACTCATGCCTTCTTGTTATGTAACTCTGAATGCCCTCCCACTCAGACTCAGGGCTCAGTTTTGAACCTAATTTTGATTTCTTCATGAGCCTTCCTAGTAGAGATGGCCAGTCAGCCTTTGACTATACAATTCCAAATCTCAGGGGAGAAACTTGAGCTTGATACGCCGATTTGGTGTTCTTAGCACACAGTCATTGGAATGACTGACAGTTTTTGGAACTGTGTTGGGAAAAAGAAGAGAAGAGGGGTTAGAGGTTGAATTGTGGTGCCAGTACAGGAAGTGGGATCTGTGCAGGGAGACAATGAGGAAAGAGTTGAAAGGCAGCCAGGAGCCCCAGGGAGTTGTGGTGAATGCTTATGATTTGGTACTGCTGTAGCATCCATCTTGAGTATGAAGTTGGACTTTTCCATCCCAGAAGCACAGTTCAGTCACACTTGGCAGTTTCCAGTTCTCCTCCTCCTCCCACTTCCTCATGTGGCAGATCCCTATGTCTCCCTTATGTAACTGCCTCCTGCTGGCCACTTCCCTGCGGGAAAGTGTGACACAACCTACCTGACCGGCCCTGCTGCCCTCACTCTCTGCGCGGACTTCTCAGACACTCTGCAGTGACCTCCTCTGAGTCACTGCGTGGTCTCCTGGAACTCGAGTCTTTTTGACTTAACCCCACCAATTAACACTCTTTGGGAAAACTGACTGGATGTTGCACAGGACCCTATAAGGCATTGGCCCATGGGTCTCTCTCTCTCTCTCTCTCCCCCTCCCTCCCCCTCTCTCTCTCTCCCTCTCTCTCCATGCACTCCCTCATGCTGTGTGTTTGGGCTCCAGGAGGGCCATGTGCTCCCCCACCCCAGGGTCTGGAATTATTAAAAACTCTTGGCTGGCGCTGCAGCCCAACAGGCTAATCCTCTGCCTGCGGCGCTGGCACACCAGGTTCTAGTCCCAGTCGGGGTGCCAGATTCTGACCTGGTTGCCCCTCTTCCAGGCCAGCTCTCTGCTGTGGCCCGGGAGTGCAGTGGAGGACGGCCCAAGTGCTTGGGCCCTGCACCTGCTTGGGAGACCAGGAAAGGCACCTGGCTCCTGGCTTCAGATCAGTGCGGTGCGCCACTGGGGGGTGAACCAATGGAAAAGGAAGACCTTTCTCTCTGTCTCTCTCTCTCACTGTCTACTCTGCTTGTCAAAAAAAAAAAAAAAAAAAAAAAAAAAAAACTCTTAAACTTTCACATGTGGTTGTGTCATTGAAGCAGTGCCAGTAATCTGAGCCCTGATGGGAACCCTCCCCTTCCCCTAAAAAGGACCTGTGCAGGTGGAGTCCCTACTGATGCTCTTCTTTCTGGGTCTCAGGTAGCTGCTAGGAACAGTAGCTACCAGCTAAATGGATAGATAAATGATAAGGGTTTCATTCAAAATAGGAGTCAATGGTTTTAAGACTGAAGGAGTGGTCACTGATGTTCAAGAAAGTAGATTATAAAGTGGATCCCTTCAATCTAGCCATTGCTAAGGTCAAAGGAGATCTTGATGGGAACAATTTTAGGGGGAATGACAGGCTTGTTGTCCTTTTGCTTTTGGATTCCTGCAACAACCACATAGGACCAAGCCCAGGCTCTCCTGTAGGATGATGAGACACCACATGGAGGAAGGCCCCAGTTATCAAGGTTGACCCAACTAGCCCTGTTGTCTTACCACATCATAGGACAGCAGACCCTGATGTTGCCCTGAGTTACTCAACTTTTCTTACTCTGTTACTAGCTAAATACTTGAGTCCTGGAGGGCAACTTTGTTTAACGGTGAGATTATAGTGTTTTGAGGCAATCTCTCTCTCACACACACACACAGCTCTATGTACCTATCTGAGGAGGGTATTCTATATTTTCTGAATCAGATATACAACTATTACCATCACTTCCAGTTTTTGTTCCTCTTATTTTTCTGTGTACTTGCTGTCTTAGATCGTCACCCTTTGAGAAAAATTTGTTTTTAAATATTGGGTCTAGAAATGTGGTAATAGACCAATTTAATTGGCTTCCAGGGTACCACAGGTCTCTGCACTTCCATTTGTAACTTGGCTTTTGTGGTATGCACACCAATTTTAGCATCTTCCCTGGCAAAGCATGACGGGAGTGTCTTTACTGATAAGAAATGCTTGATCTCATAAGAAACATTTCTCTGGCTATATCTTCAGCAGGTCCTGGCATATGAACCACTTTCTCTGCAGCAATCTCTGGTGGTTTGCAAACCCTGCTATATTGGTATTTTAATCTGCAAAGTACCGTGTTGAAGACTCTCCTTTGTTCAAGGAGCCTTTTAAAAATATAATAGCTGCTATTTCATCTTATTTGAACATCTTGTCTGAGAACATGACAAGGCAATTCAGAAATCCCTTGCCTGCCTTGTGGTTTGTCTTAGGCTGGAGGAAAATGATGAAAGTGGCCTCTTATCTTTCTGTTTACAGTCTATGATTATGTTTCATTAAGCTGCAAGCTAATTACTTTCTGAAAACACCACTGAAGATTCAGGACCTAAATGGAATAAAGAAACACTAAAAAGTTACTTTGTTTAGTACTATAAATGCTAAAAACGCTGAACAGTTCAATGAAGATTAAACTGATGATACAACCTTATCTCTATTATTCTTCCTTATGTTATTTAAATTTTTATAAAGCTGTGGATCCATAAAGCATATGATATTCATCCTAAAGTTTTCTCATTAATGTTATCTTTATTTACAAATTAGGAATTTCTGAAGAATTTTTTCACAACATGAAGAATTTTCACAGTCATCACCAACTAGTCTAGCACTTTAGCCTTACAAATTATAAATGTATATTTATACTTCAACCACGTGGTGGAAATTCAAAATCAAAACCACACAATTTTTACTCCAAGTTATGTCAAAATACTTACCTGTATTTGAAAGTACTTATTGAGATATTAATAATTCTGGATGACATGTCTTCTTATAGTATTTCCATTGTTCTGCCACTGTGATTGAATGGTAGCCGTGCAGTCACTTGCTCATTGATCATATGCACAGTCAGGAAGGCCAGGAATGACTTTGAAGTCCGGATTTTTCTACTCAGGCTCCAAAGGTCAAACCCAATGGCAACACAGATGCTGGATAAATATTGCGGTTAAAGCCAAACCTCATTCCTAGGCAGCAGTGGCTGAAAGGAAGTTCAGGCATTTAGGCAAGAAGCAAAGGCAGGCACAAAGGATAACACCAGGTAGAACAGACAGACATGATTTATGGCTCAAATTAACAGGGAATAGAAAGGCCAGGAATAGGAATTGGTGACCGGGGCTATATAGATTCCTCTTGACAGTTAAGAGAGTCTTAGATTAGATCTAGCCCTTGTGAAGCACCTGCTAAATATCACAGCAAAGTTAAGTGCTTTCCATGGGCAGCCCACACATCTGCCAGGCTGATGGGCCCTGCTCGTTCCTAGCTATGCCTTAGCCTGCCCCCATCATTGGCCCCGGTTATTTCCAGAAGGCACACTGTGGTGTGACCCAAACCTTCTGCCTAGCATTTGGTACCATGTGTCTGTGCACAATGACTAGACAGCTGCTGGTGAGTGGCCCAGCACAGCGGCCACCCAGTGTGGAAGTGCCCAGGACTGTGCCATGGACTTCCCTGGATACTTGCCAGGCTCCCACGGAGAATGCCATATATGTCAGAATTATCATGATGGGGGAGGGAGACACATTTGGACCAGCAATTAAGATGCTGGTTGTCTGAGTCTTATAATGGAGTGTCTGGGTTTGATACACAGCTCCAGCTCCCGACTCCAGCTTTCTGCCAATGCAGACACTGAGAGTCAGCGGTTGAGTGCCTGCCAACCACATGGGAGATCTGGACTGGGCTGGGGGCCATTGTTGGGAATCCCTCCGTTGCAGGAAGATGAGCCAGTGGACTGCAGCTCTCTTTTCCACCTATCTCTTAAATGAATGAATGAATGAATAAATCATTTTGATTAGAAACAAAAGTCTGGATTCTTAACCACCTCCACTCTTTCCTAAAATTCTGGGTTAGTGGTGCTGAGCAGGGCTGAGAAATCTCTCTGTTTCATAGGCTCCCAGTGTGATTCTGCAGCAGTCTTCAGTGGGGAGCATTGGGATATTAGCAAATAGCCCCCATAGGCGCTGCCATATATAGACCACCTTTTATCCTTTCGATAATCCTTTCCGATAAATGTTACTGCCTCCATTTTAGAGACAGGGAAACTGAGATACAAAGTATTTAAGTAACTTTCCCCAGATCGCACAGAAAGTGGAAGAAGCCAGGTTTACAAATCAGGAGCTGTGATTTGCAAAGCTGCCTGATTTTTGCTCTTCAAAACAGACTGTTAATAAGGTGAGGACCCACAGTTCTCTGAGAGCCAGCTGTTAGGATGTAAGCTTTTTTTTTTTTTTAATTTTTATTTTTGACAGGCAGAGTGGACAGTGAGAGAGAGAGAGACAGACAGAAAGGTCTTCCTTTTGCTGTTGGTTCACCCTCCAATGGCCGCCGCGGATGGCGCGCTGCAGCCGGCGCACCGCGCTCCTCCGCGCTCCTCCGATGGCAGGAGCCAGGAGCCAGGTGCTTTTCCTGGTCTCCCCATGGGGTGCAGGGCCCAAGCACCTGGGCCATCCTCCACTGCACTCCCGGGCCACAGCAGAGGGCTGGCCTGGAAGAGGGGCAACCGGGACAGAATCCGGCGCCCCGACCGGGACTAGAACCCGGTGTGCCGGCGCCGCAAGGCGGAGGATTAGCCTGTTGAGCCACGGCGCCGGCCTAGGATGTAAGCTTAATAGGATCAGGGTGATTGAGGAAAGTCCCAAACTGAGGAAAATTCCATATAAAAGAGGAATTCAAAAAGTTCATTGAAAAACAGATATGTTTATCACAATGCAGAAAACTTTTGAAATCAATACATGCTTTTCTCATAATATGCAATTTCATGAGCTTTCTGGGTATACTTCATAGTTTTAATTGCTTACCCATGTTCCGATCAATTGAGCATACTTTGTTGTATGTCTATTACTCATTCATGAATTCACTTTGAAAAATACAACTGAGTTTATTTGTAGAAGAAAAATATCTGAACATGAAGTATGAGTTGATCCACTCTAGAAAAGCTGGAAGTTTCAGGATAGATTTCATGTGGAGAAACAGGTGTTTACCAGAATTCAGAAAACCATCTATTCTGAATCTATTATACAATATTTGTAACTATTATATACAAATTAAAAAACACAAACACTTTGAGTTCCAAGAAACAACATCAACAATTTAGAACCTTTTTATAAAGTCAAATAATATTAACTGAAGCAGAGTTTGTTACATAAACATTATACACTCTTATTTTCAATTCATAAGAGAAGACTTTCTGTAAAGATGTCTATGTCTATAAAGAAATGTATTACTTGTTTAACTTTTTTCTGAACTCACTCATTTTAAAAATTCATTTCACAAGCTTTATTTTCTGCCTATTGTGTGTTGGGAGCTAACAGTTTAAGAAAGCCTCAAATTGCTCCCTTCAGGAGTGTGTGGTCTGGTTAAAGGAGATGGACATATGGACAGAAGAGACTGCACGTCTTCCCTATGGTTATAGTCGTTGAGTTACTCTGTAGTATATTGTATTCTTTTTAGATTAAACATCAAATCCATTGCTTTAAACTTAGCAGCACTTTCTGAAAAGGTGTCTGGAGAATATGTTATTGAGTGTATATTTTTAATATTTTATTTGAAAGGGAGAGAGGAAGGCAAGGAGGAAGGGAGGAAGAGAGAGGGAGAGGAAGAGGAAGGGAGGGAGAGGGAAAGGAAGGAGAAAGAGATCCATCTTCCATCTATTGGTTTATAACCCAAATGCTGACAACAGCCTGGGCTGGGCCAGGCTGAAACCACGAGCCAGAAAGCTCATCCAGGTCTCCCATGTGGGTGTCAGAGACCCAACTACGTGAGACAACATCTGCTTCCTCCCAGGTATGCAGTAGCTGGAAGCTGGGTTGGAAGCAGTGGTGGTACTTGATCCCAGTCATTGAGTATACCATTTAAAAAGTCACCAGTATATTATTTAAAAATAAGTTTATCCTATATTCTCTAACTTTTCTAACATCCCGTGAACTGTGGGAAGTTCTCTGGTAGAGCAATGATTCCTGCCAGAGGCCCCAGGGACAAAGGTTACTGATCTGTGAGCCAAGGCTTGAAGAATCTATAGGAAATCAGGTGCTTTAGTACAAGTGAAGGAATAAGAGGTGAGACAGGGGCAACAGGTGCAAAGGCAAGGGGCATAGTACATGCTGATGAAGATTCTTGACACCACTTTAGCTAGGCTTCTGAAGTTTCTTCTAAGCCCTCTTGTAAAATCCTGTTTTAACCAGAACCATTATAATGCAGTTTAGCAAGCGCCACCCTCACCCTCTGCCTAGCACCAATGTTTGATCAGCTTCCTCATCCTCCACCCTCTGCCAGTTGATTTCTGATTGCTCTGACCTGTCTTTAGCAAGAGTCCTGTTAGGTTGGCTTAGCCAGATTTTTTCTCATCCCTGATAGTTCCTCTTAGTAATAATTTTTCATCCTCTGCCTTCTTGGTTATAAATTCCCAGTAGGGTCATGTTCAGAAATGATACCAGTCTCTCTCCTTACTGCAAAAATTTCATTGCTGTGGTCCCCCCGTACTACGGCAGTGGTCTTGAATGAAGCCTACCTTACCATGCTCTCATAAGTGCCACTAAATCATTTTTATTTAATAACCTAGGAAATGAGAAGTGTTAACTCACTGACACCAGAACCCAGGTAGTGTGAGAGGAAGAGGGAGGAGATTAGCTAAAGTTGGATCAGAAAGCATCCACATACCAGGTAAGGCCTGTGGACACTTCCTACCACCTAAAGGGAGTTAATGAGGCTTTTCACTGGGGCCTGATCTGATTTATATTTTACAAGAAGACACCTCTCTGGAAGCAGGGTGAAAGATTTAACCTGGGAGGGAGGCAGGCTGGACAGGAAGACCATCCTTGGCAAGAAGTAATGAAGTAGGTGGACATGAAGATGGGGACATGGGACCGCATTTGCAAAGTAATGAGACTATGGGAATCTACTCCCCACAAATGCAGCCCTGCAGAGCTGGGGTAGGGATCATGGGGATTAGGAAGCAGTAACTGCACGTGGAGCTTTCTACTGCAACCTAGGATCTTTATCAGGATAAGATCAAAGTAAGGTGAGAGATGTAGCTAAGAGACAGTGCTGGGAGGTGGGTGAATGTCTTAACAGACTGATGCATGCCTCTGGAGGTGATTTACTGTCTCTTTGCTGGGTCTGATTTTCTTTTGATATTCTGGCACGGAGGTCAATTAGTTTTCCCCTCTCTCTTCTGCCTGAAACTTCTCTCAGATAGCCACCTGTTTTCTCATTTCCTGCAGGTCTTTGCTGAAGGTAGGGAGGAAGAACTACTGGTAAAAACCAGAAATTTGAAAAAAATAAGTCCAAGTCACTCTTTTGTATAGTGTTTTAGGAAACAAGAATGAGGGAATTTAATTTCTACTTTAAAATTTCATTATTTCTGTACTTATCCCTTTTGCTGTATTCCATGTAATTTAAAAAAATTCTCATGTTTTATTATGTTTACTGGATATTGAATATTTATAAAACAATTACTGTAATGCACATTCAATAATAATACCATCAACACCTAGGTATTCAATAGTTCAGTTTTAAAATAAACTATTTCCAGTGATTTTTTTTCTTTTATATTCTTACTGATTTATTTTCATTTTAGTTGAAAGCTGAGAGGCATACAGAGACAGAGGGAGATCTTCCATCCACTGGTTCACTTCCCAAATGCCTACAACAGCCAGGGCTGGGTTAAGCTGAAGCCAGAAGCCAGGAATTCAATCTTTGTCTCGTAGGTGGGTGGTGGGGACCCAAGTACTTGAACCATCACCTGCTGCCTCCCAGGGTGCACATTAATAGGAAGTTTCCTTGAAAGTGCAACTTGGACTCAAAGCAAGCACTCCCAATAGAATGTAGATGTCCCACGCAGGATCTCAGCTGCTGTGCTGGATACGTTACCAGTTATGACCAGTGTCTTGAAGCCTTTCTGTGTGTCTCCTTGATTCCCTTCCTCTCCTTCCTTCCAGAGGTCACCATTCTCCTGAATTTTATGTCTATAATTCTTGTTTTCCCTTATGATTTTATCACATGTTGATTTCTTTTTTTTATAGATCAGAATAATTTATTTTTATTTATTTATTTTTTTTGCTTTTTAGTAACATGATTTATTTTATTTATTTATTTTTTTATATAAAGCTTTTATTTAAAGAATATAAATTTCCAAAGAACAGCTTATGGATCACAATGGCTCCCCCCCCCCACAACCTCCCTCCCTCCCCCTCCCCTCCCCTCTCCCGCTCCCTCCCCCCCTCCGCCCACATCAAGATTCATTTTCAATTCTCTTTATACACAGAAGATCAATTTAGTACATATTACGTAAAGATTTCAACGGTTTGCCCTCGCATAGAGACACAAAATGATAATACTGTTGGAGTGCTAGTTATAGTATTAATTCACAATGTACAGCACATTAAGGACAGAGATCCTACATGATTTTTTTTTTAAAAATTGATTAATTGTCTATGCAATTTCCAGTTTAACACCAAGATTTTTTAATCATTTGCAATTATCTTTATATAAAGAAGATCGATTCAATATATACTATGTAAAGATTTCACCAGTTTGCACCCACTCAGAAACACAAAGTGCAAAAATACTGTTTCAGTACTAGTAATAGCATTATTTCACATTGGATAATACATTAAGGACAGATCCCTCATGAGACGTAAGTACACAGTGACTCCTGATGTTGATTTAACAATTTGACACTCTTGTTTATGGCGTCAGTAATCTCCCTAGGCTCTGGTCATGAGTTGCCGAGGCTATGGAAGCCTTTAGGGTTCGCCGACTTCGATCTTATTCCGACAGGGTCATAGTCAAAGTGGAAGTTCTCTCCTCCCTTCAGAGAAAGGTACCTCCTTCTTTGATGGCCCCGTTCTTTCCACTGGGATCTCACTCGCAGAGATCTTTCATTTAGGTCTTCTGTTTTTTCCAGAATGTCTTGGCTTTCCATGCCTAAACTATTCTCATGGGCTCTTGAGCCAGATCCGAATGCCTTAAGGGCTGATTCTGAGGCCAGAGTGCTATTTAGGACATCTGCCATTCTATGAGTCTGCTGTGTATCCTGCTTCCCATGTTGGATCATTCTCTCCCTTTTTCATTCTATCAGTTAGTATTAGCAGACACTAGTCTTGCTTGTGCGATCCCTTTGACTCTTAGACCTATCAGTGTGATCAATTGTGAGCTGAAATTGATCACTTGGACTAATGAGATGGCCTTGGTACATGCCACCTTGATGGGATTGTATTGGAATCCCCTGGCACAATTCTAACTCCATCATTTGGGGCCGTTCCGATTGAGCATGTCCCAAATTTTACATCTCCTCCCTCTCTTATTCCCACTCTTATATTTCACAGAGATCACTTTTCAGTTAAAATTTAAACACCTAAGAATAATTGTGTGTTAATTACAGAGTTCAACCACTAGTACTAGGATAAAAAAAAAAATACTACCATGGATAAAGTATTACATTGTACAACAACAGTCAGCACAAGAGCTGATCGAGTCACTGTTTCTCATAGTGTCCATTTCACTTCTACAGGTTTCCCCTTTGGTGCTCAGTTAGTCATCGCCAATCAAGGGAAACAAATGATATTTGTCTCTTTGGGACTGACTTAATTCACTCAGCATGATGTTTTCCAGATTCCTCCATTTTGTTGCAAGTGACCGGATTTCATTGTTTTTGACTGCTGTATAGTATTCTGTAGAGTACATGTCCCATAATTTCCTAATCCAGTCTACTGTTGATGGGCATTTGGGTTGGTTCCAAGTCTTAGCTATTGTGAATTGAGCCGCAATAAACATTACTGTGCAGACGGCTTTTTTGTTTGCCCATTTAATTTCCTTTGGGTAAATTCCAAGGAGTGGGATGGCTGGGTTGAATGGTAGGGTTATATTCAGGTTTCTGAGGAATCTCCAGACTGACTTCCATAGTGGCTTCACCAGTTTGCATTCCCACCAACAGTGGATTAGTGTCCCTTTTTCCCCACATCCTCTCCAGCATCTATTGTTGGTGGATTTCTGAATGTGAGCCATTCTAACCGGGTGAGGTGAAACCTCATTGTGGTTTTGATTTGCATTTCCCTGATTGCTAGGGATCTTGAACATTTTTTCATGTGTCTGTTGGCCATTTGGATTTCCTCTTTGGAAAAATGTCTATTGAGGTCCTTGGCCCATCTCTTAAGTGGGTTGTTTGTTTTGATGTTGTGGAGTTTCTTAATTTCTTTGTAGATTCTGGTTATCAACCCTTTATCTGTTGCATAGTTTGCAAATATATTTTCCCATTCTGTCGGTTTCCTATTCACTTTCCTGACTGTTTCTTTTGCAGTACAGAAACTTTTCAATTTGATGCAATCCCAGTAGTTAATTTTGGTTTTCAGTGCCTGTGCTTCTGGGGTCTTTTCCAAGAAGTCTTTGCCAGTACCTATGTCTTGCAGGGTTTCTCCTATGCTCTCTAGTAATTTGATGGTGTTGGGTCGTAGGTTTAAATTTTTAATCCATGTTGAATGAATTTTTGTGTAAGGTGAAAGGTAGGGGTCTTGCTTCATGGTTCTGCACGTGGAAATCCAGTTTTCCCAGCACCATTTATTAAACAGACTGACCTTACTCCAGGGACTGGTTTTGGATCATTGATCAAATATAAGTTGGCTGTAGGTGTTTGGATTGATTTCTGGAGTTTCTATTCTGTTCCATTGGTCTATCCATCTGTTTCTGTACCAGTACCATGCTGTTTTGATAACAACTGCCCTGTAGTATGTCCTGAAATCTGGTATTGTGATGCCTCCGGCTTTGTTTTTGTTGTACAAGATTGCTTTAGCTATTCGAGGTCTCCTGTGTCTCCATATGAATTTCAGCATCATTTTTTCCAGATCTGAGAAGAATGTCCTCGGTATCTTGATTGGTATTGCGTTGAATCTGTAAATTGCTTTTGGGAGAATGGACATTTTGATGATATTGATTCTTCCAACCCATGAGCATGGGAGATTTCTCCATTTTTTGGTATCCTCTTCTATTTCTTTCTTTAAGGTTTTGTAATTTTCATTGTAGAGATCTTTAATGTCCTTAGTTAAATTTATTCCAAGGTATTTGATTGTTTTTGTAGCTATTGTGAATGGGATTGATCTTAGCAGTTCTTCCTCAGCCGTGGCATTGTCTGTGTATACAAAGGCTGTTGATTTTTGTGCATTGATTTTATATCCTGCTACTTTGCCAAACTCTTCTATGAGTTCCAATAGTCTCTTAGTAGAGTTCTTTGGGTCCCCTAAATAAAGAATCATGTCGTCTGCAAAGAGGGATAGTTTGAGTTCTTCCTTCCCAACTTGTATCCCTTTAATTTCTTTTTCTTGCCTAATAGCTCTGGCTAAGACTTCCAGCACTATATTGAATAGCAGTGGTGAGAGTGGGCATCCCTGTCTGGTACCAGATCTCAGTGGAAATGCTTCCAACTTTTCCCCATTCAATAGGATATTGGCCATGGGTTTTTCATAAATTGCTTTGATTGTATTGAGGAATGTGCCTTCTATACCCAGTTTGCTTAGGGTTTTCATCATGAAAGGGTGTTGAATTTTATCGAATGCTTTCTCTGCGTCTAGTGAGATAATCATATGGTTTTTCTTCTGCAGTCTGTTAATGTGGTGTATCACGTTGATTGTTTTGCGGATATTGAACCATCCCTGCATACCAGGGATGAATCCCACTTGGTCTGGGTGGATGATCTTTCTGATGTGTTGTTGCAGTCTATTGGCCAGAATTTTGTTGAGGATTTTTGCATCTATGTTCATGAGGGATATTGGTCTGTAATTCTCTTTCAATGCTGCATCTTTTTCTGGCTTAGGAATTAAGGTGATGCTAGCTTCATAGAAAGAATTTGGGAGAATTCCCTCTTTTTCGATTGTTCTGAAAAGTTTGAGAAGAATTGGGGTTAGTTCTTCTTTAAATGTCTGGTAGAATTCAGCAGTGAGTCCATCTGGTCCTGGGCTTTTCTTTGTTGGGAGGGCCTTTATTACTGATTCAATTTCTGACTTACTTATGGGTCTGTTTAGGTTTTCTATGTCTTCCTGGTTCAATTTAGGTAGGTTGCATGTGTCCAGGAATCTATCCATTTCTGATAGGTTTCCCTGTTTACTGGCATACAAGTCCTTGTAGTAATTTCTGATGATTCTTTTGATTTCTGTGGTGTCTGTTGTTATATTTCCTTTTTCATCTCTGATTTTACTGATTTGGGTCTTTTCTCTTCTTTTTTTAGTTAGTTGGGCCAATGGGGTGTCAATCTTGTTTATTTTCTCAAAAAACCAGCTCCTCGTTTGGCTGATTTTTTGTAATTTTTTTTGGATTCAATCCTGTTGATTTCTTCTCTGATTTTGATTATTTCTCTTTTTCTACTAGATTTGGGTCTAGTTTGCTGCAAATTTTCTAGATCCTTGAGATGCATTGAAAGCTCATCTATTTGGTGCCTTTCCAGTTTCTTGATGTAGGCACCGATTGATATAAACTTTCCTCTTAACACTGCTTTTGCTGTATCCCATAAGTTTTGGTATGTTGTGCTGTTATCCTCATTTACTTCCAGAAAATTTTTGATTTCTCTTTTGATTTCTTCAGTGACCCATTGTTCATTCAGGAGCATGTTGTTCAATCTCCATGTGTTTGCATATGCTCTAGGGATTCCTGAGTTGCTAATTTCCAACTTCAATCCCTTATGGTCTGAGAAGTTGCATCGTATGATTCTAATTCTTTTGAATTTGCTGAGACTTGCTTTATGGCCTAATATGTGATCAATCCTAGAGTAGGTTCCATGTACTGCTGAGAAGAATGTGAATGCTTTACGTGTAGGATGAAAAGTTCTGTAGATATCTGTTAGATCCATTTGGGCTATAGTGTTGTTTAAATCTACTGTCTCCTTGTTGATCTTCTGTTCTGTCTATCTGTCAATATCTGTGAGTGGAGTATTGAAGTCCCCCAGTACTATTGTGTTGGGGTCTAAGTCTCCCTTTAAGTTTCTTAACAAATTTTTTAAATAAACCTGTGGCCTGTAATCAGGTGCATATACATTGAGAATTGTTATATCTTCCTGTAGTATTGATCCCTTAATCATTATATAGTGTCCCTCTTTGTCTCTCTTAACAGTTTTTGTGTTAAAGTTTATGTAGTCCGATATTAAGATGGTTACACCCGCTCTTTTTTCATTTCTGTTGGCATGGTATATCTTGTTCCATCCTTTTATTTTCAGTCTGTATGGATCTTCGTTGGAAAGATGTGTTTCTTGTAGGCAGCAAATAGATGGTTTTTGTTCCTTAACCCAGTCAGCCAATCTCTGTCTTTTAACAGGACAGTTTAGACCTTTAACGTTCAATGTGACTATTGATAAGTGGTAAGTTTGCCCTGCCATTTGCCAGATATTTTCTAATGTATGCTTTGAATTCCCTGTGATCTTTTGCCGTGAGGTTCCCTTCATTTACCTTCTTTCATGTTGATGGTCGTGTTTCTGTGTTTCTGTGTGTAACACGTCTTTAAGTATCTTTTGCAGGGCTGGACGAGTGGCAACAAATTCTTTCAATTTTTGTTTGTTATGAAAGGTCTTTATTTCGCCTTCATTCACAAATGAGAGCTTTGCAGGGTATAATATTCTGGGCTGGCAGTTTTTCCCTCTAAGTACCTGGGCTATGTCTCGCCATTCCCTTCTAGCTTGTAGGGTTTCTGTTGAGAAGTCAGCTGTGAGTCTAATTGGAGATCCTCTGAGAGTAATCTGACGTTTCTCTCTTGCACATTTTAGGATCTTTTCTTTTTGCTTCACTGTGGTGAGTTTAATTACAATATGTCGTGCAGAGGATCTCTTTTGGTCATGTTTATTAGGGGTTCTATGAGCTTCCTGGATTAGGATTTCTCTGTCTTTCTCCAAGACTGGAAAATTTTCTGCTAGTATCTCCCTAAAAAGGCCTTCTAATCCTTTCTCCCTCTCCATACCTTCAGGAACACCTAGAACCCGAATGTTGGGTTTTTTAATAGTATCCTGTAAATTCCCGACAATATCTTTTAGTTTTCTAATTTCCTCTTCTTGTCTTTGGTTTGACTGTTTCCTCTCCTGTTCACTGTCTTCTAGGTCCGATATTCTCTCCTCTGCTTCACCCATTCTGGTTTTAAGGCCCTCAAGATTGCTTGTCACTTGATCTATTGAGTTCTTCAATTCATTAAGATTTTTTGTCACTATCGTAGCTTCTTGTTCTACTAGTTGTTTCATTTCGTTTTGATTTCTCCGTAGTGCTTCATTCTCGCGCGAGAGATTTTCTATCTTATCCATTAAAGATTTCTGTAGTTCAAGAATTTGTTTTTGAGAACTTCTTAATGTTCTTATCAATTCTTTGAGATCTGCTTCTTGCATTTCTTCTATCTCATTATCTTCACAATCCTGACTTGGGGTGTCTTTTCCGTTTGGGGTCATCATAGCGTCTTCCTTGATCTTGCTCCCTCGGAATCTGTTTTGTTTGGCATTTTTTTTTCCCCACACTCTTTCTCTGGGTTGTCAAGGTAACGGAGTTTGTGTGCGCGGTGTGTTCCCAGTTTTTGGATCCCCTTCAGGTTTCTACAGCCTCGGGTTTTTGGTTCCGTCTGCCTCAGTGATGGGCGGGCGCACCTTGTCCCACTGCGTTTAATCAAATTCGACTTCGTAAGGTGGGCGGCGAGAGGGGCTAGTGTCCGTGCGGGCTCGCCTCAACTGTGCTGTTTCCCCCGTGGGGGTCTGCTTCCCCCCGCCAGTGTCTCGGGATCCCTGTATCGGCTCCCGTTCACGCGCGCAGATCCTGCGGCAATTGTGTTCCGCCCGGCTCCCGTCTCAGCCGGCGGGCGCGCGCCGTGCCACTGCGTTTAATCTAGCTCGACTTAGCAGGATGGGTGACGAGAGAGGCTAGTGTCCGTGTGGGCTCGCCTCAATTGTGCTGTTTCCCTGGGGTCTGCTTCCCCCCGCCAGTGTCTCGGGATCCCTGTATCGGCTCCCGTTTAAGCGCTCAATTCCAATGGCGACTGTGTTCCGTCCGGTTCCCGTCCCTCCCGGCAGCTCCCGTGCCACTATGGCACGATTTGCCGTTCGCAAACTTACTTTTCCCTAGGTCCTCTGCGTCTCATTCACTGGGTCCGGAAGAATTTCCACTGCATTTTTTCCCTGAGATTTTTCCTGAGGCTACAGTAACTCTGTTTTTATTAAACTATCTTTTTGCGGACTGTTAGTGCGCGTCCTCACTATTCCGCCATCTTGGCTCCGCCCACATGTTGATTTCTAATCAATATATTGCTTAGTTTTCTGTATTTGTGAACCTTATGAAAGTCGGCTTTTAATGAATCAAGTCTTCTGTGGCTTGGTTTTGTTGCTCACATTATGCCCTTGAAATTCAGCCAAGTTCACTCATTTTCATTGCTACATTCAAAAGGCAAGCTATACATAAAAATATGAATGTGGCATGTTCTTACTTACATGTAGAAGCTGAAAAAAAATGAATACATGGAAGCAGGGAGCAAACGGAGGCTATCAGAGGCTGGGAATGGGTGGGGCAGGAAATAAATGTAGGTCTGAGGGCACAATGTTTCAGTTGAGAGAAATAAATGGCAGGTATTTGAGATGATGGATATGTTAAATAAGCTTGATTCATTTATTACAATAGCATCATTTTGTAGCCTATAAATATATCCAATTATAACTTGTCGATGTTCAATAAAATTTTAAAAAGAATAAGCTATCTACTTATAGATTTTTAAAATTTTTATCTTTTACTTTCCTCTGTTATTTATTTCAGAGACACAAAAGAAAGAGCTCCAATCTGCTGGTTCAGCCCCCAAATGCCTACCAGGCTGGGCCAGGCCAAAACTGGCAGCCTGGAACTCAATCCAGGACTCCCACATGAGTGGCAGGAACCCAATTACTTGAGCCAACACAGCTGCCTCCTGGGGTGTAAATTAGCAGGAAGCTGGGTTCAGGAGCTGTGGCCAGGAGCTGGGGCCAGGAATTGAACCCAGGTACTCCAGGGGGGGAGGCAGGCATCTAAACTGCTAGGCTGCACACCTGCTCCCCAACCCATTCTTTTATTAGATTTGGGTAAATTTCTTTTTGAATTATTATTAATGTTGCTTTTACAAACATTTTGTCTTCTGATATCTGTGTACAAATTTCTTAAGAAAATATGCCGAGACCTGGAATTTCTGGATTGTAGGACATGATTGAGCATCTTTTTTGTTTGTTTTTCAAAGATTTATTTATTTATTTGAAAAGCAGAGTTACAGAGAGAGAAAGGAGAGACAGACAGATCTTCCATCTGCTGGTTACTCCCCAAATGGCTGCAATGGCTGGGGCTGGGCCAGGCTAAAGCCAGGAGCCAGGAGCTTCTTTCAGGTCTCCCATGTGGGTGCAGGGGCCCAAGGACTTCGGCCATCCTCTGCTGCTTTCCCAGGCCATTAACAGGGACCTGGATTGGAAGTGGAGCAGCCAGAACTCTAACTGGTACCCATATGGGATGCTGTACACAGATATCAGAACACATCATCTCAACCTGCTGCGCCACAGCACTGGCTCCAGGAGTGAGCATCTTTAACATTATTAATTAATGTCAACTAATTTTCCCAACTAGTAGTATTCACTTTTACACAGTGTATTTTTTTCTTTATTTCTAAACAAATTTGATGTGGGAATTTTTAAATTTTGCCAATTTAGTGGATTTAAAATGATATCTTATTTTAATTTTGATTTATAGTTCCTTGAATATATGAGAGTCTTTTCATATGTTTTATGGTCATTGGGGTATTTTTTTCTTCTCTGAAGTCCTCCTTCAAGTCTTTTTCATCAAAATTGTGTTGTTTGTCTTTTCTTTATTGATATTTTGGAATTCTTCACACATTCCTTTGTCAGTTTTATGGTTGCAAATATCTTTTCCTACTATGGAGTATGAATTTTCATTGTTCTCTTGATATTCTGATGAGCAAAAATTCTTTTACTGTAGTTGAAGTTAGTCCATCTTTTATAGTTTGTGCCTGAATTGTTTTGCTTCAAAAATTTTTTTCTCTTTTCGAGGCATTGAATAATATTGTTTGTTCTCTGAAATTTTTATAGTTTCACTTTCTATATTTAAGTCTTTAATTTATGGCATGAGGTGGTGATCCAATTACATTGTATGTGATATGGATAACCTATTGTATAGATCCTTTCTACTTCTATTTCTATGGCTTGTGATTTTAGCTGTTAGATTATTTTCCATAGATGACAATGATGAATTCCTTCCCTCATATGCATGCCAATTCATCTATAAGGAGGTAGGGTTTACCTTCCTTATCCTTGAATATGGGCTTTAACAAACTTACTTTAACTAATAAACATTACATGGAAGGAAATTGAGGCACCAACACCCCAGTTATACAAGGGCAATCATTTTGGACCTGGTAGCATGCCCAGTAAGTAGCTGAGTGCAGCAACATGACTGATGCAACATGAGACCAACAGAAAAACTAGCCAATCAATCCATAGGCTTAGAGAAATTATAAGTTTTTTTTAAAAGATTTATTTATTCCGTTAAAAGTATTACAGAGAGAGAGAGAGGGGAAGAGACAGAGAGATAGAGAGATTTTCCATCCACTGGTTCACTCCCTAAATGACCACAATATCCAGGTCTCAGCTAGGTGGAAGCCAAGAGCCAGGAGCTTCCTCTGGATTCTCCCATGTTGGTGCAGGGGCCCAAGTACTTGGGCCATCTTCCACTGCTTTCCCATGCACATTAGCAAGGAGCTAGATCAGAAGTGGAGCAACTGGGACTCAAACTGGTGCCCATATAGGATGCTGGCACTGCAGAAGGCAGCTTAACCTACTACGCCACAGCTCTGGCCCCTATAAAATGGTTTTTGTTTGAAGACAAAACATTTTGAGATAGTTTATGACTGAATAATAATTAATTCCTCTCTAAAATTTAACTTTTCATACATATTAGAGTCCATTTCGAGATTGTTTATTTTGTTGAATTGATCTATTTGTCCACTATAGGGCAATTATTTCTGTCTTGTTCTTTCTTTAATGAGTGTATTGGTTGAACTTTCCAGACTGCTTATACAAATGCACCCTCAGGCCGGCGCCGCGACTCAATAGGCTAATCCTCCGCCTGCGGCACTGGCACACCAGGTTCTAGTCCCGGTCGGGGCACCGGATTCTGTCCCAGTTGCTCCTCTTTCTGTCCAGCCCTCTGCTGTGGCCCGGGAGTTCAGTGGAGGATGGCCCAAGTGCTTGGGCCCTGCCCCGCATGGGAGACCAGGAGAAGCACCTGGCTGCTGGCTTCAGATCAGTGTAGTGCACCGGCCTCAGTGCGCCGACTGCAGCGGCCGTTGAGGGGTGAACCAACGGAAAAAGGAAGACCTTCCTCTCTGTCTCTCTCACTGTCCACTCAAAAAGTAAAACAACAACAACAACAACAACAAAACCAAATGCACCTTCAGTATTGTTAGAATTTTTAACTATTTAAAATATATCACATAATATATATTACATATCTTACTGCATTTATTTAATCCTTTTCAATGTCTTTTAGTTAGATTTATGATTTTTCTTATTCATTGTTAGGCTTTTTCATCTATGATCTTTTTGAAATTGATATATATCTTTTCACTTTTATATTGTCCCTTTCTATCTTTGATAGATGGATACCATGCTTATGTTGACTATAAAATTAGTTGCAGTATATCATCTTTTTTCATAATCTAGAAAAATTTGCTTCAGATTAGATTTATTTGTTCCTTAAATATTTGATAAAATGTCCTCATGAGACTATATGGGCAAGGTATTTTTTGTGGAAAGAGGTTTCATTAATGATTTGACTTCTTTGCAATTATATGACTGTTTCAGTTTTTTATTTCATCTGGAGTCAGATTTAATAAGCCATATTTTTCTAGATATTTGTCATTTCTTTTAAAAGCTTATTTTGAAAGTCAGAGTCATAGAGAGAGAGGAGAGACAGAGAGAGCTCTTGCATCCGCTGGTTCACCCCCCCAGATGACCTCAACGGCCAGTGCTGGGCTAGGTGGAAGCCAGGAACCAGGAACTTCATCCAGGTCTCCCACATGGGTAACAGGGTCCCAAACACTTGGGCCACCTTCCTCTGCTTTTCCCAGGCTGTTAGTAGGGAGCTGGATCAGAAGTGGAGCAGCTGGGACTTTAACTGGTGCTCATATGGGATGCCTGCATCATAAGTAGTGGCTTTACTCGCTATGCCATACTGCCGGTCCCTAGATATTTGTCATTTTGAAGTTATTTATAATATTCTCTTATTATCTGTTTAATATTTTAATCATATTCCTTTTACAATCTTAATAATACTTATTTGTGCTTTTTTCCTTAAGTGATCTTTCTAGAGATCTATCAATATCATTAGTTCTTTAAAGAAAACCAACTTTTAGTTTTGTTGATTCTCTATTTTGTGTTTGTTCTCTCTACATTTTTGTTCTGATAGTTATTATTTCTTTCTTTCTGCTTTACTTGAGTTTATTTTGTTCTTTTTTAAACTTTTAAATTTGGATCTTAGCTAATTTATAGCCTTCCTTTGTAGTCTGCGCACTTAAAAGTCCTATAAATGTCCCTCCAAATACTCTCTTGGCCACATTTCATTAATTTTGAACATTAGTACTGTTTGATTCTAAAGATTTTCCAATTTTCATTATGAATTCTTTGTTGCATGAGTTATTTAGAAGTCTACTTTTCAATTCCAAATGCACAATTATTTCTGTTTTCTAAACTGATTTTTAAATTAACTACATTGTAGTCAGAGATGGCGGATACCAAATCTTTGTTGACGCTGTCTCATGGTTTGCACAGAAGATAGTTTACTGTTCCAGGATTCAGTGTACTATAGAGGTTACATCAAGCCTTTTCATGGCTATAAATCATCTTTCAAATCTCACTGGCTTCTTTGTTTGCTCAACTGTAAACTTTTCTTACATTTAATTTCTTGGCTCACTCTAATAAATGGTCTTCATTCCATGTTTATACTGCATCTCCCCTGGAGCATCTCTGTGAATCCCTTTCGGTGACCCCGAAACTTGTTGATCTAGCCTCCTCTTGCTAGGTTATATCTAACAACAAATAACCTCCTAAATCTCAAGGGTTTACAACCACCAACGTTTACTTCTTGTTCCTATGACATTTTTTCACCGGTCAGCTCTGTTTTGTGTCTTTCTCTTTCTAGGACATAGGCTGGAGGAATAGCTCATATCTAGGATAGGGCTTGTGTCCAAGGGAAAAGAGCAATGCAGAATTACTGTGCAGCCCTCAGAGCTTCTGCTTAGATGAGGCATAGAATGCTTCCTTGTCCATTTTGGTAGGAAAAGCAAACCACATGGCCAAACTTGATGGTATGTTGGGGGAAGTATCATCATAGTCACGGGGGTGGGAGTTAGAAGAAATGATAGGGAACAAAACACAATCCATAAAACCTGCCAGCCTTTTGTTCTCTTTGAGTGATCTCAACACAGAATTTCTAAACCAGATATTTTGGTAACTAATTCAGAATGGCCTCTGCCCGGCCTCAATTCCACGGTACATTAGTTCAAAATAGCTGAGCCAGATGATTTGTTTATGCTTTGGTTATGTATGTTCTGTGACTTTTGCATGCAGTTTTGTTTCTCCTCAACCATTGCATTGAGGATGATTAAGAATCTGCTGAAAACAATGAAAAATGCACACAAACATATATTGTTTTGCCTACTATTTAAAGGATTTTTAAAATTTCCTATTTCATGCAGGAACCCTAAGTTTCTGTCATTTATTTATTTATTCGAAAGGCAGAGTTAGAGAGAGAGAGTGAGGGAAAGACAGAGAGAAATCAACCGTCCACTGGTTCACTCCCCAGATGGCCACAATGGTCGGGACTGAGGTGGGCCAGGCCAAAGCCAGGAGCCTGGAACTCCATCCAGGAGTATAGGGTCCCAAGTACTTGCACCATCTTCTGCTGCTTTCCCAGGTGCATTAGCAGGGAGCTGGATTGGAAGTAGAGCAGTGGGGACTCGAACTGGAGCCCATATTGGATGCCGGTGTTACAGGCAGTGTCTTAACCTGCTAGGCCCCACAGCACTGGCCCCATTCCTGTCATTTTTTGCAGTTTCCTGTGAGCACATCTGTGTCGTCCTCGATTCCACCGTGAGTGGGTGGCATCTGTTTTGTTCACTCTTCTGTCCCAGCAACTAGCACAGTGTTTGACATATAATATACCTTCGATTAAAATACGATAAATGAAGGCTGGTGCCGTGGCTCAATAGGCTAATCCTCCACCTGCGGTGCCGGCACACTGGATTCTAGTCCTGTTCGGAGTGCTGGATTCTGTCCCAGTTGTTCCTCTTCCAGTCCAGCTCTCTGCTATGGCCTGGGAGGGCAGTGGAGGATGGTCAAGAGCTTAGGCCCTGCACCCACATGGGAGACCAAGGGAGGCACCTGGCTCCTGGCTTCGGATCAGCGCGGTGCGCCGGCTGCAGTGTGCCGGCTGCAGCGGCCATTGGAGAGTGAACCAACGGAAAAAAGGAAGACCTTTCTCTCTGTCTCTCTCTCTCTCACTGTCAACTCTGTCAAAATAAAAAAATATGATAAATGAATAAGCAAGCTCAGCTGGAATTAAGCATGCAAGTCCAGGGGGCTGGCAGTGTAGCACAGCACACTAAGCCACCTCTTGATGTATTGGAGTGCTGGTTCAAGGCTTGGCTACTCTTGCTAATGCATCTGGGAAGCAGCAGGGATGGCTCAAGTACTTGAGTCCCTGCCGCCTCTGTGAGCGACCTGGATGGAGCTGCTGGCTGCTGGCTTTGACCTGGCCTAGCTCTGGTTGTTGTGGCCATTTGGGGAGTGAACCAGCGGATGACAGGTCTCTCTCTTCCTCTGTCTCTTCCTCTCACTGTCACTTTGCCTTTCAGATAAGCAAATCTGTAAAAAACAAACAAGTCCAGGGTTGCTAATGGAATGAATGAGGTTAAATGAATAAAGGAAAGCTGTATACTTGTTAGAACTGTGATAAAATAGAGACACTTTTTATGTGTGAAGATTTTCTGCTTCCCTGATTAACAAAGAAAGAGTCTGGATGGACGGAAGCTCATTTCCGTGTCGGTGTAAGTTTGCTTCGGTTTCGCCCTTTCCACTTCAACGGTTGGCAGGTAGAACTTACTGATAGGGACTATTTCTATTTTATGTCCTACTCTGAGAGCAGTACCAGGTGACAGCCCAAGGAGGGTTGACGGCCTGGATGAATAAACAGATGCCAGCAGCCAGCAGCTGGCTCCAGTCCTGGGCTTTCTGAAAACCCGCCCTTCTTCTATCCACAGAACCACCAGCAGATGTCGTATCTGATCTCTGTTGCTAGCCTGCTGTGTTTTGGTTAAGTGCTTCACAACACAAGGTTTTCCCACATGGTAGCAAGCTTCATATTACACAGAACACATTTTCTCTATTACTGTCCATGAGCAAAGATAGATATGATGTGCTTATTTATTTATCTATGCAATAAACATGTATCATGTGTCTATTGTGTGCCTGGTTCTGAGACTACAGTGGAGAGGAAAAAAAACTCAGTCCCTGCCCATGCAAACAATTTTCCTGGGGAAGACAGGTAGCTGCATGAGTAATTCCCAGCAATGATAATTTGGGCCCCTCAGTCTAGGGCAGCCCAGCTTCTTCAATCGCTTAACTTACCTTGGCTTTCCTTTTAATGAAGGTCTTTTTTGTTACATTTTGGGGAGGGCATTGAAGTCTCTTTCCAATAATGGGAACACTAAAAAAAATGACCAGGACATAATCAAATAGTCTCAGGCTGCAGGAGAGACTATAGAGTTAAAAGTTAAAGAATACACAAATAGAAAAGAAAATACATCTGAAAAGAAGAGCACACCTTTTAAAATTATAATTTACTATTATTATTTGCAATATAGACTAATTATTTTTTATAAATGTGTTTATTTTCATTTTACTTGGAAGGTAGAGAGAGAGGAGAGAGATCTTTTATGTTCACTTCCCAAATGACCACAATATCCAGGGCTGGGCCAGGCCAAAGCCAGGAGCCTGCAGTTCCATCCAGGTCTCCTATATGGGTGCAGGGTCCCAAGCACTTGAGCCGTCACCTGCTACCTCCCAGGGTGTACACGAGCAGGACGCTGGGTTGGAAGCAGAGCAGTGGGGACTCAAACCGAGCAGGAGTTCCAACTGACTAGTTAACCACTGTGCCAAATGCTTACCCCACAAATTATTTTAATTTTCTGAAATTATGCTCAACTCCAGAATATCAGTAAAATACTCACTGAGTTTCAAGTATTCTAAGTTTTAGTTCTCTAACTTACCCATTATTAACTTCTCAGAAATTTTTTGATCTTCAAAATTGCCAGAACTTTATAGCTTTTTATTAAAGTCATGGCTTCTATTCCAATCTTACTTGTATTTACTTATGGATATGTAGGAAAGTATTATGAAGCATTACTTATGGCTCTCAGATTAAGGAAAGTCTTTGTTTTGTTTTCATAGTCTTATTTAAGGAGTCTTCAGTAAGTTCATGGAAAATATGAATGATGAAAAAATTATGTTTAAAGAATTTTTGCACCAAAATAAACTTACCCTTTAATTTCATTTTCCATAAACTTTTAAAACCACCATCATACTTAGTAGGAATAAATTTAATAAATAAAAACATATAATAAAAATATGTGGCTTGTTTTTTCAGGTGGGCCTTGGTAAGAATTCTCAATCCTTAGCAATTCCATTTGAAGATAATTCACCTATTTGAATCATTTTTCCCATTTACATATTTATTTAAAATGTTTTTTATTATCACATTTTAAAAACTATATTTAAAAACAATTAAAACATTTATTTATTTATTTTCATGTATTTGAAAGGCAGAGAAAGGGAGAGAGAGAGAGAGAGGTCTTCTATCTGCTGACTCCCTCCTCAGCTGTTGTTAGGGCCAAGCTAGGATCCCAAGACTCCATTTGGATCTCCCCCATGGGTGGCAAGGACCCAAGTACTTGAGGCATCAACTGCTGTTTGCCTGGGAGCATTAGCAGGAAGCCAAATTGGAAGAGGAGATGGGACTTGAACTTTGGCACTCCAGTATGGAATATGGGTGTCCCAAGGGGTGGCTTTACCCACTGCACCACAATACCTGCCCCATCACTTATTTTTAAGACAAAACAAAGCCAGTCATGT
The DNA here is from genome assembly GCA_949820135.1 of Sylvilagus floridanus. Classification (NCBI taxonomy): domain Eukaryota; kingdom Metazoa; phylum Chordata; class Mammalia; order Lagomorpha; family Leporidae; genus Sylvilagus; species Sylvilagus floridanus. The sequence goes on along the minus strand of OX463231.1, from coordinate 40,577,317 downwards.
AAGTTAGCTGTTAAAGAAAATATCAGATTTTATTGGAACATATCTCTGTTTCAGTGTGCTTTGCTTGTCAAGGGTTAATATTACAGTATCTATAACTTGGCTTCATATGGTCTTGCCCTTGGATTGAGTCATTATTATGATGGAGTTAAGTTTTCTGGAAAACAGAACTCTATAGCCCAGCAGGCTAGCTGCCTTCGGTCTGGCTAAATTGACTCTACCTATTCCCAGCCTAGCCAAAGAATCGATCAAAGCTGGTGGAATAAGACCGGTCGTAAATTTCGTTGCTATATCCAAAATCAGTTCCATTCTGGGCTGACTTCACATTGGCAGTCTGATTTGATTACAAGGTCATTTTCCCACATATTGTACATAGCAGTTGGAAAGGCACAATGTGTTGGTTAAGGTCTAATCCTTGGGGGAATATTTGCTCATTTTATAGACAACTCCTCCACTGGACATAATTCAATCCAGTGGACAGTTGCTCCCCAGGGAAGCCGATGTGCTAAACCCTTGGAGTTGCTCCAGCTCTGTCAAGGGGCCCTAACAAAGCCCTCAGGGAGCCCCACACAGTCTGGCCATTGGCACTCACGCTCTGCTTTCCTCCACCTCATTTCAAGTCAAACCTTCAATAACAATCTACAAGGACGTCTTTGTTCTCTGAAGCATTCTTGAATTTATGTTAGTTCTAATGTGGGGGGGAATATTTGATGTAAAGATTCAATTGAAATGTTTTTCTTAGGCTCAGAATAATCAGTTTTATAATAACTTTACAGCCACATTTAAAGCAATGGATCTCATTGATTCCATTTCAAAGCTGTAAAGGACCAAGTACACTAGTGATCTTATCTAATAAGTAAAGAAGTTGGTGCCAGAAAGTACCTAACTGAACGAGACTCAAGTCATATAAGTAGTTTCAAATGGAGATCACATGAAAATCTTAGGTTAGAATTCTGGTTCTAACCCAGTGCCACACTCACTGTCCATTCTGGCCTTCTAATCCCCTCATTCATGCTGGCCAAGGGACTATTGCCTTTAATGTATCGTTATTATTAATGGCCACTGCCATTTATTGAGCCCTTGTCAGGTTGTGGTACTGTCATCGCATTCAACGGGGTAAATGTTCTTGTCTCATTTGGAGATTTTATATTTTTGAAAGGCAAAGAGATATACATGGAGAGATAGACAGAGCTCTCCCATCCACTGGCTCCCCCCTCAAATGCCTGCCTGTAATGGCTGGGGCTGGACTAGGCTAAAACAGAGCTGAGAACTGAGTCTAGATCTGCAATATGGGTGGCAGGGACCCAGGTACGTGAGCTGCCACTACTTGCTCCCAGAGTGCCCATTATCAGGAAGCTGAACTGGAAGTGGGAGATCCCAGACTTGAGCCAGGCACTCTCTGAGATATGGGATCCCAGGTGGTGTCTTTTTTTTTAAAGATTTATTTTATTTATTTGAAAGACAGAGTTACAGTGATAGAGATAGAGAGAGAGATCTTCCATCCACTGGTTCACTCCTCAACTGGCTACAACAGCCAGGGCTGAGCCAGGCTGAAGCCAAGAGCCAGGAATTTCATCCGGGTCTCCCATATGGGTGCAGGGGCCCAGGGACTTGAGCCAACCCCTGCTGCTTTCCCAGAAGCATTAGCAGGAAGCTGGAATTGAAGTGAAGCAGCCAGGACTTGAACTGACACTTATATGGAATGCCGATGTTGCAGGTGGTGGCTTTACCCACTATGCCACAGTGCTGGCCCCCCAAGTAGTGTCTTCAGTGCTGTGCCAAACACCTGCCCCACAACCCAAGTTTCAACCAGTTACATGCTACATAATGAAGTTTCAATGACAGAGTGCATACACATATGATGGTGTGCATATATGCATCATATATGTATATATACTATGTGGATGTATATATGTATATGTATATCTCATATCACCTCCATGTGCAGTAGGCTGCATTATCTGGATTTGGGCCTGTATACTCTAAAATGTTTGCACAGCAACAAAATTGACTGATGATGAACTTCTCAGAATATTTCCCCATTGGTAAGCAGTGTACAACTGTATTTAGTGACATCCCTGGATTTCCCAGAACCTTCTTTTCTTAGCAAAAAAAAAAAAAAAAAGTGTGTATTTCTGTCTTTTATAGGCTCTTGGCCTTAAGGCTTAATAATTGTACTTAATATGGACATCACTGTTATCAAGCCCTCTGATCTGGTTATAAAACTCTCTCCCCTGCTTGCCCACAACAAAAATCAGAATACAGTTCTTTAAAAAAAACAGGCTCCTTTTGTCTCAGATTAACCAACCTGTTTAAGTCTATGTTAAACTAAGTTCTTCTCTTAGAGGCATGGTCTCACAGCAAAAACTTAGTAGAGTCTAAACAATGACCTCAAGCACCCTAGACTGGTGGTTGCTAGGGACAACGTTTGATAGGCAGGAGATGGCTGGGTGGAGGCCTCTGGGAAAGACAACAGTGCAGGGCCCATCAGAGCCGCCCCCTGGGCCCAGCAGGAGTAGCACCTCATAAATAATCTTGTACACATACCTCACTGCCAGCCCAAAATGGGTTTTGAGTGTATTTGGCTTGTTTTTAAAGAAGGTGTGAGCGAAAGGCTGTCATTTAAAATTGCCCAGAACCCATGTCCCAGGAACAGGTGGGCCCAGATTTGAAATGAAATGAGAGGCTGAACTTACCAAATCAAACATTTCAGAGTGATTACTTTGCCTTGGAAAAGAATAGCCCTTGGGACCCTGTAATTAAAACGTAAATCTCTCAGTTCGAATTCGGTTAACATGGAAGGCCTTTCAGAAAACTGCTTGCTTTATTAAGTAAGGGATCCTTTGGAATAAAGGGTAAATTTCAGGATTGGTTTTTTTCTTATAGGTACTGAATAGGGTCTATAAGGCTCTGTGTCCTTTTTATTTCTAAATGGCAAGGCGGTTGGAGATGTTCTACAGGAAAAGATTTTTTAAAAAGATTCCTTTCATGGCCGGCGCCGTGGCTCAACAGGCTAATCCTCCGCCTTGCGGTGCCAGCACACCGGGTTCTAGTCCCAGTCGGGGCGCCAGATTCTGTCCCGGTTGCCCCTCTTCCAGGCCAGCTCTCTGCTGTGGCCCAGGAGTGCAGTGGAGGATGGCCCAAGTGCTTGGGCCCTGCACCCCATGGGAGACCAGGAGAAGCACCTAGCACCTGGCTCCTGCCATTGGATGAGCGCGGTGCGCTGGCCGCAGCGTGCCCTCCGTGGCAGCCATTGGAGGGTGAACCAACGGCAAAGGAAGACTTTTCTCTCTGTCTCTCTCTCACTGTCCACTCTGCCTGTCCAAAAAAAAAAAGAGATTCCTTTCTTTATTTGAAAGGCAGAGTGAGAAAGAGAGAGAGGCGGAGAGAGAGAAGGATCTTTCATCTGCTGGTTCACTCCCTAAATGGCTACAATGGCTGGAGCTGAGCCAGTCCAAAGTCAGGAGCCAGGTACTTCTTCCGAGTCTCCCATGTGGGTGCAGGGGCCCATGCATTGGTCCATCTTTCACTGCTTAATGGCCCAGGCTGTTAAGCAGGGAGCTGGATTGGAAGTGGAGCAGCTGGAGCTGGAACTGGTGCCCATATGGGATGCCGGCACTGCAGGAGGTGGGTTTACCGGCCATGCCACAGCGCTGGCCCCTGAGGTGGTTGTTGTTGTTGTTTTTAAAATATTATCCAACACTTTCCTGAAACACACGTGTTGAAGCTCAAGGTTAGGTAGAGACACCAAATCCTCCAGGAGTCCATTTTATCTGCTGCTGAGAAGCCTTTACCAGTAGGTGGCGCTTTGAGAATGCGGTTTTCGTGCTACAGGGACAATGAATTTAGGTTAGAAAGCGAAATCCCACCCTTCTCAGGCATCTCAAAGGCAATATCTTTGCTCTGCCCTCTTCTCTGAGACCCCCTTTCTCTCCCAGAGCCATATGGTTCTGCCCTGTTCTTGGAGAATAGGGGTGCCCACATCAGAACCTTCTTCCAAGCACAGATACGAGGGCTGGAAGGGGCTCTTACGTAGTGGCTGGGGTTGCAGGATTTTGGTCCTGGAACCACAGGGTCTGTAAAGCTTGGAGGCACCTTAGAAATCTCCATCCCTCTCATTTTTTCAAGAGGAAGTGGAGACAGAAACAGCCAGGCCGACAGCCCTAGTGGGCTCGTTCTATGCCCAGTGCTTCCCAGCACTGGGAAGCATTGGAGAGTTTGTGGAGAGGCTCTGATGACAGCAGGGTGGGGGAGCAGTGTCCTGTTTGCAGGGGTGGGGTCCACGCAGAGCTCATTGGCCATGGGCGGGGCACATTACACATCTAGCGTTTTCTTCCTTATGCTCATGGTTGCCACCCTGGCAGCACTCAGAACAAATGTCAGGCCCTAGGCCTTTGCCTCCAAGCTGTCTCAGATGTCATTTCTGTCACCTCCATGACCTGCACTTGAAACCCCAGAGTCCCCACTGGGTTCCTGTGAACTAGGCTGGAGAGTATAGAAGTGGACTAAACAGGCACAATCCTTGCTCTCATGAAAGAAACACAAATATAACCAGAAAGTCAGTAATTTAGCACATTCATGGTAAGTACTAAGGAGAGAAAAAAAAAGCATTCCAAGAAACAAAGCATTAAAGAATGAAATCAACTGTTAGGGGCAGAATAGAAATTGGGTCAAGCATCACTGAGAAAGTCCCTGAGTTAGGTTTTGAATTTTAGGAAAAGCAAGGAAACAAATAGATTCTTTCTAAATTCTTGCCCAGTGCACTTTTTTTTTTTTAAATCACTCTGTCCTCCTGCTCTCTCATTTATTCCCTTGTCATCTTCTTGGGATAATTCCCTCAACCTGGGCTTTCCCAAATCTCATCTGCCTGGTCTTTCTCTCCCAGGCTGTCTCCCCAGTCAGAGCTCTCTTTAACAATGCTGCCTTTGAGACATGACAGCTACGTGTAAAAGGAGCATCCTAGAATGGATTTTGGAAAAGGTACAGGACATTTAAAATTATATCTGCACTTTGGTTAATAGTAACAGCAACATTGGTTTCTTTCTTTTAAAGATTTATTTATTTACTAGAAAGGCAGAGCTACAGAAAATGGGAAGAAAGAGATCTTCTGTCCAATGCTTCATTCCCTAAATGGCCACAATGGCCAGGCCAGGCCAAAGCCAAGAAGGCTGGAATTCCATCTGGGTCTCCCACATGGGTGGTAGGTGCTCAGGTACTTGGGCCATCATCTGCTGCTTTCCCAGGAGCATTAGCAGGAAGCTGGATTGGAAGTAGAGTAGCCAGGATTCCAACCAGCACTCCGATGTGGGATGCTAGCATTGCAACTGATGGCTTAACCCACTGTGCCTCAATGCCAGCCCCAATATTGTTTCCTTACTTGTGACAGATGTAAGATATCATCAACAGAGAAAATTGGGTAAAGGGGATGTGGGGACTCTCTGTACTATCTTTGCAACTTTTTAAAATAGGTTTAAAGTTATTTAAAAACCAGTTTATTTGGAGCTGGCGTTGTGGTGCAGCAGGTTAAGCCACCCGCCTGCAGCAATGGCTTCCCATACGGGCGCTGGTTTGAGTCTCGGCTGCTCCATTTCTGATCCACTTCCCTGCTAATGCACCTGAGAAGGCAGCAGAAGATGGCCTAAGTACTTGGGCCCTTCCACCCATATGAGAGACATGTATGAATCTTCAGGCTGCTGGCTTCAGCCTAGTCCAGCCCTGGCCATTGTAGCCATATGGGGAGTAAACCAGCAGATGGAAGCACTCTCTCTCTCTTTAACTCTGACTTTTAAATAAATAAATCTTTTAAAAACAGGTTTATTTTTTAAATTCCATTTTTGGTATGTTACTCATCTGTTTTGAATGATTCTCTAGTGCTTTCAGGATGAAGTCAAGCTCCTTGCCTGTCCATATCAGATGTTCAATCAACAAATATTCTTGGGAACATGTATTATATCCCAGACATTACTAGGCACCAAATGTGGACAAAGTTAACACAGTTTTCCTCAGGCAGGTTACATGGGGCCCTTCAAATAATTTGAGGAAAAATGGAATTAAATGGCAAATTGATTTTGGTGCAAAAATTTTTGAAATCCATGCATATGAGGAGTTTTCAAAAAGTTCATGGAAATGCATATTATGCAAAACTATGCGAGGAGTTCAGATTCTTTTTGCACCCAAATAAGCTTATCTGTTACTTCCATTTGTCCTTGAACTTTTTTTTTTTTTTGACAGAGTAGACATTGAGAGAAAGACAGAGAGAAAGGTCTTCCTTTTCCATTGGTGTGGGGAAATTAGTTACATGAAGCAATTCAAAGATGGCGCCCAGAGGAAGTAAGGTGGGCAGAATCCAAAGTTGTTTACCACTGAAACTGATTGGTTGCGCAACATCAGGGGAGGTAACAAAACTAGTAACAAGTGTATAGACATAAAGCTAGTCCTATAGAAATCCCCTCGAAAGGTGATCTTTTAAGTGATTGGTTGGTCCTTAGCCCTGCCCCAATGACTCTGCAGTTTTGTGCTATAAAAGGTTCTGTTACGCATGGAATAAATGAGTCCTTGCTAGACTTGGCTCCCCGCTGCATCTGATTGTCTCCGGGATCAGGAGGCTGGGGAACGGGCAAGCGGCGCACTCACCTTTCCTCAGACCCAGTCCATCCTTGTACGGGTGGACTCAGACCCTGCACATTGGTTCACCCCTCAATGGCCAGGTGCTTCTCCTGGTCTCCCATGTGGGTGCAGGGCCCAAAGACCTGGTCCATCCTCCACTGCACTCCCAGGCCACAGCAGAGAGCTGGACTGGAAGAGGAGCAACCAAGACAGAATCCGGCATCCCAACCGGGACTAGAACCCAGGGTGCCGGCGCTGCAGGCAGAGTTTTAGCCTATTGAGCTGTGGCACTGGCCATCCTTGAACTTTCTAAAGTACCCTTGTAGACTGGTGGGAGGCTCTGGCAAATGAGCCAATAATTGAAGCACAGGGCGATGGCACTAAAATAGAGGAGAGAGACAACATAGGGTACAGTAGAGATCCAGGAGATGGGTTGGGGAAGTGATGACCTGGCTCATCCTGAACAGATGTGTAGGAGTAAGCCAGGTTCAGGGAGTTGAGAGGGGTGGAGAGAGAAGGGACATGGAAAAAGTTCTGCCATGCAGTAACGGCCTATTGAAGACTCTAGTCTGGAGTCCTTGGACTCCACCTTGTGGTCTTGCTGATGTTCTCTCTGCTCCACTTGTAGTAGTCAACTTTCCATTACTTGCGCTGAAATACTTGAGAAGAGCCACTTAGGAGGGAAGAAGGTTTATTCACCATACAATCGGGAGGTTCACAGTTCAAGTCTGTTGTCTGAAGGAGGCCAGCCATGGTGGTTCGTGTGTGGAGGGTAGATCATATGTTGAGCCAGAAAGCAGGGAGACAAAGGGAGCGAAGTATTATTCTACCCTCTACATGGGTTCTTCTTAGCTTCAGTGAGCATGGGCTCCACCCATGAAACATAATCCAGTCTAATCACTTCTCAAAAGCCCCAGCTTCAGACACCGTAATTGGATCAAGCCGCTACCATAGTCCACCAGCCATTAACGTTAATCTATTAATCTATTAACCATTAACATAAGACTTTGGGATTCAGACATCTGCATGACTTTATGGAGCCAAGTCCTGTTCAATCCTGTTCACCTCTTCTTGGGACCCCATTTCTGGAGCTTAGCCTTCTAAACTTGGGCAATCCTTTTTTTTTTTTTAAGATTTTATTTACTTATTCGAGAGATAGGGTTACAGACAGAGCGAGGAAGAGACAGAGAGAAACGTCTTCCATCCACTGGTTCATTCCCCAAATGGTGCAACAACCAGAACTGGGCTGATCCAAAGCCAGGAGCCAGGAGCTTCTTCCCAGTCTCCCACACGAGTGCAGGGGCCAAGCACTTGGGCCATCTTCTAGGCTTTCCCAGGCCATAGTAGAGAGCCGGATCAGAAGAGGAGCAGCTGGGACTCGAACTGGTGTCCATATGGGATGCTGGCACTATAGGCGGAGGCTCAGCTCATTATGCCACAGCTTCAGCCCTGGCAATCTTTTAAGACCCAGTAAAATGTCATTTCTTTTTTGAAGCCTTGGATAATAATCCCATTTTCATGTGATCACTCCCTTCTCTGAGTGTTATATTATTAAAGGCTGTCTTTGGTTTGCTATTTAGTAATCCTCTGCTTTGATTTGTTACTTATCTTTGTGTGTTGTCACAGCACTAAGCAAGCTGCGGAAAGTGGGAGCTGAGTCTTACCTACACAGTACTTTGCAAATTTCTGTGTAGGGCACCACTAATAAGAGAAACTTCTCTATCTGCAAAACAAAAGGAGGAAAATCTACCTCCCAGGAGCTTTGCAAGGACTAAATGACATACAGTAACTAAAGTCCTTGGTTCAGGGTTTGTCTCCATTGTAACCACTGAATGGCTTAATAAAAGGTAATAGTGATTTTGTTACCGAAAAGATCATTGATCTTCTAGTTGAACTTTCCACGTTGATACTTATTAGCTTTGTGACCTTTATGACCTTGGGTAAGTCATTCAACAGGTTTTGACTCTTTTCTCACCTGTAAAATGGAATAAAAAACTGATTTGGAGGCTTACATTTATAATCATGTGTGTGCAGTCAGTTCTTTGGAGGATCTCAGTTCTTTTTACTGTAATGATCATGAACTGCTCTACTTTGACCATTCCTTGTCTCCATCTATACTATGTTGTATTCTTCCTCCATGCTGGCCAGGGCTCCCTTGGTGATATACTGGACAGATTTAATAACATGTCTTGATGAGAGGAGTGGTCTTGTTTCAGAGTTTGAGACACAATTCTGTTTATTTTTATGACCCCAATATCAAGCTTGATTGAAAGCTCCATTCCTGGGCCCAGGAGATGGCCAGAGATGGCTCTGAGATAACTGCCTGCCCCTCTTCCCAAAGCCCTCCCAAGCCCGGGAGCAGGGAGACGGAAGGCAGAGGTATTCTTCTGTGATTGCTTACAGGGGGGCAGTGTGGTGTGGTTGTCCCTGGCTTCTCTCCTCTCCTGTCTGGTTCTATCTGCTGCTGGTGCCCTCTGCTGGAGTGGTGGTTTCCCTGCAGGTAATGTGTGGTTTTTCCCGGGGAGATGGCTTTCCTGGTTGGCATCTGAACACTTGGCTAGATGGTTCCAGGGCTCCTCAAAGACTTTGCTTTTCTATTGCTTTGGTATTGTTCCACCCAGTGGAGCTACAGACATTTCCAAGGACTTCTTCTGCACCCTCTGAAGGCCACACAGAGTGTGGGGATGGAGTGGGGTTTGCTTGCCCTTATCTTCTTTCCAGCCACACCACACTGCACCATGGTTGCTTCTGGCCCTGGGGGATGGGCCCTTCCACCAAGGCACCCATCTTCATTGGCAGGGACTGCCAGTCTGCTTCCAAATCCAAGGGTGCACACACCAACCTCCCACTCTTCTTCCCCATAGTGGGGAGAGGGATGAAAAGACTGATGTTCCATTCCTAGGCTTCTAGAATATTCTCCAGGAGCACTCTCACCACAGTGTGTATGGGGACAGCTTGATAGTAGGCCCAGATGGTACCAGACATCAGCAAGCAAGTCCTCAGGAATGGGAAGCCTTCCTTCTTGCAAACTCCACTAATGTCTTAGTTTGGGCTGCCACAACAAAATCCCATAGACTGGGTGGTGAGTTAAATAACAAAAAAATTCTTCCCCACAGTTCTGGACGTGGAAGTGTGAGGTCAGGATGCCAGCAGGATTGGGTTCTTGTGAGGTTCTTCTTTCTGGCTTACAGACCTTTGTCTTTTTGCTCTGTCCTGAGAGAGAGCGAGAGAGCGAGAGCGAGCTCCCTGGCATCTCTTGCTTTCCTTATAAGGGCACTAATCCCATCACGACAGCCCCTGTCCTCATGACCCCACCTGAACCTAATCATCCCCCAAATCCCATCACAGTGGAGGTTAGGGCTCCAACATGGGAATTTTGAGGGAACACATTCAGTTCCTAGCACCTGACATCACATGGGGTTTTCCTGGCTTGGCGGATGAATTGTTCTTTCACCACAAATACTACATCCCCTTTAAGGATTTTTTTCCCTCCCTCAGGGCCAGTGAGTCCTAAGCAAGGGGGTGGTTGGGAATGGATGGAGGATGAACTTTTCTAAGGCTCTTCTTTCTTAAGGCTGTTTTTTTTTCCCCCACAGTGTTCAGGAATTTCCCTCTCCTCTCCTCTCCTCTCCTCTCCTCTCCTCTCCTCTCCTCTCCTCTCCTCTCCTCTCCTCTCCTCTCCTCTCCTCTCCTCTCCTCTCCTCTCCTCTTCTCTCCTCTTTTGACAGGCAGAGTTAGACAGTGAGAGAGAAACAGAGAGAAAGGTCTTCCTTTTTCCGTTGGTTCACCCCCCAAGTGGCCGCTACAGCCAGAGCGCTGCACCGATCCGAAGGCAGGAGCCAGATGCTTCCTCCTGGTCTCCCATGTGGGTGCAGGGCCCAAGGACCTGGGCCATTCTCCACTGCCCTCCCGGGCCACAGCAGAGAGCTGGACTGGAAGAGGAGCAACCGGGACAGAATCTGGCACCCCAACCGGGACTAGAACCTGGGGTGCCGGCGCCACAGGCGGAGGATTAGCCTAGTGAGCCATGGCGCCGGCCCAGGAATTTCTTGATTTAGGCCTCCTCTGGCCAGAGATTGTGTGATCTCAGAGGTGAGGCATCATTTCCAAATGCCCTGGCCCTCTGGCTGCACAGGGCACAGCTCTGGGTACATCCTAGGAATGTTTCAAATAGTTGAGCTGGTTGGAGTGTTCGGAACTGAATAGCCTGGGTGAATTACCTTGTGTGGAGGAAGTGATAGCCTGGTGCATAATGGCTGGATGGGAAGTGGAGACTATTCCGTTAAACCAGCTTCCTGTAATTAAGGGTGAAATGTGCAAATGAAGATGGAAATAAGTTAAATGTTCACAATGGCTGCCTCTAGACAGAAGCCATGGCAGGCCATTACACAAATCCCAGTCCCCAGTCCCCACCCATGATCTCCCTACTGCATCTACAACCCTAGTTCTTCACCTTCCAGATAGATGTGGCCCTGAGACCCACATCTGACCAATGAGATAAAAGCACAGTTTGTGGGCAATATGTTCAAAAAACCTCTTGTATTCTCAATTTTAATTTATTTTTAAAGAAGATGCAGAGTTACGGAGAGAGAGGGAAAGAAAGCGAGATCATCCATCCACTGGTTCACTCCCCAAATGGCCACAATGACCAGGGCTGGACTAGGCTGAAGCCAGGAGCCCAGAGCTTTTCCTGGGTCTCCCACATGGGTACAGGGATCCAGGCACTTGGACTATCCCTTGCTGCTTTCCCAGGTGCCTTAGCAGGGATCTGGATCAGAAATGGAGCAGCTGGGTTTCGAATTGGCATCCATATGGGATGCCAGTGTCATGGCCAGTGGCTTTACCCTTTACACCACAATGCCAGCCCCTGTATTCCTGATTGTAAAAGAGGGGTGGACATTGTGGCATAGGTAGTTGAGCTACCACTTGGGACACCAGCATCCCATGTCAGAGTGCTGACTGCTCTTCCAATCCAGCTTCCCAGATGATGGCCCAAGTACTTGGGTTCCTGCCCCCCATGTGGGAGACCTAGATGATGTTTCAGGCTTCTGGATTTGGCCTGGCCAAGCCCTGAGTGTTAAGGACATCTGAAGAGTGAACCAACAAATGGAAGATCTGTCTCCTCCCTGTCTCCCCTTCTTTCTGTGTTACTCTGCCTTGCAAAGGAAGGGAGGAAGGAAGGAAGGAGGGAAGGAAGGAAGGGAGATGGCATCATCATTTAAAGGGGGCTGGAGGAGATAGTTTGAGCTGTCATGCCATTTTTTATTCTCCCTGCTTCTTCCTGCCCAGAAGACTCTGTGGTGCCTGGGGATGCAGCAGTCTTCACGAGACAGACCACGATGGGCAAGCGTGAGGACGAAATCCAGCTTTGAAGGCTGGCAGTGCACTAACAGGAACCGCTGCAATACTCCTTCTGTGTTGCCTCCTGCACCACTGCAGTAGTTCGTTCATGTGTATTAAGCCTTTAATCTTTTCAGTGGCCTAGCAGGTAGGGCTATTTTCATCTGCATCTTATAGGGTACAAAACTGGAAAACTGGAGAGAAGTTCATTCACATTCCCAATAGCAAATAAGGCACAGAGCAGTGATTTAATAGGAAGATTTAATAAGCACTAGTAAGTAGCATCAGTCTAGACAGCTTGATGCTGGTGTCTCTGCACTTGCCATACTGTCTCTCTGGATAAAGGGATCCAGTCTGGATAAAGGGATCCAGTCTGGATGCTGGATAAAGGGATCCAGTCTGGATGCTGGGGTCATTTTGAGAGGTTGCACTTTCAGAGTACTACCTATATTTGTAGTTCGATGGACAAAAATAGATCTCTAGTTGCTTGTATTTCTATTATGTGCCAAACACAAGCCTCTTTTTCTGTAAGCTGCTTTTATTCAGGTTTTCTACTATGCATAGCAGAATACAGGGCTGATACTTAAGCTGTAGAGTAGCTAATGCCCTAAGTCACTTTAAAAATATTTGAGAGATAGAGATATGGATAGATAGATACATAGATGGGGTAGGAGGGAAGAGAGAAAGGATGTGCCTATTTGCTAGTTCACATTCCCAAATGCCAGAGACAGTTGGGGCTCTAGAGCTGGTAGCTAAGAACTCAATTCAAGTTTCCCACATGAGGGCAGAGCCCACGGCAATTTCGTATATCACTATGTGTTAGCACAGTGCCTGGAACATATTACATGCTCAATAAATACGTTTTGAGTAAGTGAGTGGGTCAACAAATGATTAATAGCTAAGACCGCAATAAATGTAGTCAACTGTGGCTCATGCTCTCCTTGACATCATACTCATTTGCACTCTCTGAATAAAGGCAGAGAGCACAGGAGTTTCATGCTTTGTGGTCATGTCAGAGCAATCTCACACACACACACACACACACACACACACACACTATGAATAAATACCAAGTCAGGGAACCATGGAGAGGTAGGTGAGCTTTCAGGTATTCTGCTTCCCTAGCAACCTTCTGTCCCTTTCAGTCTTGTCTATAGACATCCATGTCCTGCTCTCTTTTAATTCTATGCCACCTCCAATGTCAAATTATCCTTTTGATTTATGCACCTCATATTCACTCTTTTCTTCTTCCCTGCCTCTCTTTATTTCCCTGGACGGGAGAGCAGGGCTCCTCTCCACTTCTGATTGAGTGATTTCTCCAAGGGCCGGAGAACCATTTGCTACCCAGGAATGTACCCTTCTTGTGCCATCTTCGCCCCTCATTTCAATTTCCTGGTCTGATTTATCCAGCAATCAGACCGTTGCCCCAGATTGGCTTCACAGAAAGCCTTACTGCGTTTGTCTTACACCTTCAGAGATCTTCACCAGGAGAGGCCTGGGTCTCCGTTTTGCTGACCCTTCACTTGGACTGGATCAGCCACAGGAGCCAATTTTTTTTTCATACCAAAGGGACCCGTTAACTCCCAGAGTCACGGATGTGTAATATGTGCAAGGAGGCGCGTGCCTCCCCTGTGGGCAGGAAGGTTTGCCTTTCCTCCCTTTGATGCTGCTTGCCTTTACTGCCTTCAAAGCCGTGGAGAGAGCACTGGAGACGGGCGAGCCAGGGCCTGGGCTCGTCCCTGCTCAAATCACTGAGCCCCTTTGGACCTCAGTTTCCTCATCCCCAGAAGGTTGAACTCTGTGAATCCGGAGATACCCTGCAGTCCTGTAATTTATGATTTTACAAATAAAAAAAATGCCAAAATGACTTTGAAAAATCAATAGTACAAAGGCAGCCTCCCTCATCTATCAGAGGAAAAGCCTCAGACTTTCCCTATAAATGTTTCTTATAAAGTTAATCAGATCCGATCTCAGAGGTTCAGCTCAGAGAAACAGAGGGTCAGGATCAAATAACAGGTAAAGTCAGGGATATAGGGTTCAAGGTCAGTGTAGTGGCAGCAGTTCAGGAACAGAGGGGCCAAGTCCTGCTGGTGACTGGGTGAGGCACAGGGGGAGAACCTCTACCAAGTGAACTTTGGGTCTGTGTCTTCCCTGCCTCTGCTGCTGCTTTTGTCTTATCCCTGCCTTCCACCATCTGTTCACCTTTTCTTCTCCAACAAAGACAATTTTTATATTTGATTTGCAAAGATTTTTATAGTTGCCACATGAAATATAATCTCTTCTCCCCGGATGGTATTTGGGCATGTCCAGCCTTCCTGGGCTAGGGCAGTCTAACCATAGGGAGCTGCCGTGGATAGGGTCCTAGGCCAACGTCCATATAACGGCAGGGACGTGGGCTCCTGATGCTCCACTCCACGGTTCCTACTCGGCAGAGATGCCAAAGGGACACGTGAGTGGAACAACGTGGACGTGCAGCCCTGTGAATGATTGTTATCTAGCTGATTCCCTGTGAAGTCAGAAGGAGAAATGAGCGCCGCGTTTGGAACCTGGAGGCTCTGAAGTGCACAGGCTCAGTTGAAGCCACTTCTGCATAACTCATAAGTATTCTGTCTACTACACTTATCCTTCCTGGACCCCTCTCTGACCTTCTCCCAAGGTGCAGCCAGCAAGACTGTGTGTGGCTCTTTGAACTTCATTTGCAAGGAATTTTTTTTGATTGTGAAGTTGAAATCCCATGTCTGAAAGAAGGGCATTGTTATGATGGTTGATTTTATTGCCAACTTGACTGGGCCATGGTGCCCAGATATTTGGTCAAACATTATTCTAGATGTTTCTGTGATGGTGTTTTTGGTTGAGGTTTAAATCTGGGTGTTTAGAGTAAAACAGATTACCCTTCACAATAGGGGGTAGGACTTGTCTAATCAGATGCAGGACTTACTGGAGCAAAAATTGACTTCCCCAGAGCAAGGGGAATTCTAGCAGCCTGCCTTTGGATTCAACTTGCAGCTTCTACCTGAGCCTTCAGCCTAGTGGCTTACCTTACTATATTTTCAATTCACCAAGCTCCCCCAATCACATGAGCGAATTCCTTTAAAAAAAAAAAAAACTCTCTCTTACACACACATATAGAAGCACACACACACACACACGTTGAACATCCCTAATTCAAAAACACAAAATCTAAAATGCTCTAAAATCTGAAACTTTTTGAGCATTGACTTAACATCACAAGTGGAAAATTCCATACCATGAAACTTTGTTTCATGCACAAAATTATTAAATCATTGTATAAAGGTACCTTCAGGCTATGTGTATCGTGTATATGAAACAGACGAATTTTGTTTGTAGACTTGGGCGTCCTTCCCAAGATATTGCATTATATATATATACAAATATTCCAAGATCCAAAAACAAAAAACAAAAACCCACAAGCTGATACAATTCTGGTTCCAAGTATGTCAGATAAGGAATTCTGTCTCTCCCTCTCTTTCATACACACACACAGACACACACACACATTCTGTTGGCTCTTCTCTGCAGAACCCTGACTAATACAGATTTCCATGGCTAGCCTTGCCCATAGAAGGCCCCTAAACAGACAGAAACCAAAAACTTCTGGCCCTGATGCACAGGTACAGATAAAGGAAGATTATCCTGGTGCAGAATTTCAAGGTTTGGAACCAAGACCTTAAGCTTAGATGACCTGCTGCTGAGAAGCAGAATTGCTGCCTTATATAGTGATTCTAGTTGTTTCTAAGTGTCCTGGCTTGGGGTGCAGAAGACACTAAGACTGCACTGTGTGCTTCTCTGACCCAGCAGATGTTGCACTTGACCTTGACTAAGTTTCGGAGCAGCTCTCTGAGATAAGAGAGGAATGGCGAACCAAGTCCTGCATCCTTGTCTCGCTCTGACTGTTGGGGGTGTTTCAGGAGTAATCCTAAGGAGAAGGAATGTCAGCTGAGTTTCAGATGTCATTCTCACTTGGCCAAAGTTTATGGTCTGGCTAAGCACTTGCAGTAATGCCAAGGCTGTAACTGTCTCTGTCACATAGGCACATGCTGCTCCATTTGGTCAAACTCCGGCTGCTCTTGGGCACCTCTCAGTCATAAGGATATATGCATTCTGCAGTTTGCAGTCTACTGTCTTTGCCCCTACTAGATCTTTATGTTTTGTACCCAATACCTTCACTCCAGCATCCATATCTAATCTTCCTTTTGTCCTGAATCCTTTCCTTCTCGAATATGATTGATTCTTCATTTGATCAATGCTGCTCATGCAACAGTGCAAAGAAAAAGAGAAACCACCGGTAATTCTGCCATTTAGGGACAGCTGCTATTAATATCTGGTCCTGGCCAACAATGTGAATGTGGTGCCAGTTTCTCAGAATGGAAGACCGTGGGGGGGAGCCAGTTCCAGGGGTGAGTATTAGAGTGTAGGAGAAATTAAGAATTCTGTTTTCTATAATTCTGAGATGCCCTTTACACTGCCGAATGTAGCTTGATATAGAAGTCTGGGGTCCAGGGGAGAAGCCCAAGTCAGAAGATATTATCTTCTATAGCATGTGATGCTGAGGATGGCACTCGTACTACTATGTTCTGTTTATAGGCATAATAGTTTATTTATTATGCATTAGCAGGTAACTACATCTCAGACTTTCGATATCATGAATAACACTGCAACAAACACTACTTTATTTTGGGTTAAAGTGAGAAACCCAACTTAAAAACACATAACTGGGGGCCGGCACTGTGGCGTAGTGGGCAAAGCCGCCGCCTGCAGTGCCAGCATCCCATATGGGCGTGCCGGTTCAAGACCCAGCTGCTCCACTTCTGATCCAGCTCTCTACTATGGCCTGGAAAAGCACGGATCGGTGCAGCTCTGGCCGTTGTGGCCATCTGGGTAGTGAACCAGCAGACTGAAGATCTCTCTCTGCATCTCCTCTCTCTGTGTAACTGTGACTTTCAAATAAAATAAATATTTTTAAAAATGTAAAAGAAAACCAAAATCACATAACTGGCCACCCCTGGACCAATAAATGATGGTCAGTGGTAGGGGTGGAAACTTGGTAACAGGCATAATTTGGATCAGGTGCCCAACCTGCTTTCCTCCCATCAGTGGTGGCCAAGGGCTGGGGCTGGGTGAGAAGACATCATTTGAATCATAGGGAGATGGAATTTTCTAGAAAGGGGAAGGAGTTCTGGGCAGATTTAAAAAAGTATCTGCTACAATGTTCTTGTACACCAGTATGGTTTGCATTTCATGTTTCTTAAGATAAATTCCCAAGTGAAATGAGTGAAATAATGTATTTTGAAGGCTTTTGCCTTCAAGCTGTTTACAAATCTTGATTTCTACCTACTGAGGGTTAGAAAATCATTGCGTCTCTCCTTCCCGTCTCAGCATTGACTACTATTAAAAACATCAAGCGGGGGTGATGGGGGGTTGGTGTAACGTGGAGCAAGCGCTCACCCGCCAGGAGCCAGAGCCCCCGTGGGTAGCTGGGGCCCTTACAACAACACTGGCCGAGAGGGGCTCCAAGCACAGCCACAGAGACTTTCCAGCTGCCATCCGGAGCACGCAGGAAGGGAGCCGCCATCTCTCCTGAGGTCCCAGTGCCCCGGAGCCACTCCCAGCCTCAGCTCCAGCTTGCTTTTGTGTGCAGCATTCACCTTGTGAGTCCGCCTGGCAGCTGAGAGCTGCGGCGATGCTGGCGGTGGGAATGCGCTGGTCTCCGCCCGCTCGCCTTCTTGCCAGGGGCTCATTCAGATGTCAGTGTGATCCATGGCGTCTCCTTCCCAGCCCGGCACCTCCGGCCCCAGCGTCTGAGTCCTTCACACCTGAACATTGTTCCCAGGCATTCGCTGCAGTGACTGATTCCTCAGGAGTGAAAAATGAAGCTTCATTCCAAGTGCAGGCGAGGGGAGAAGTTTCGCCTGCAGCATTCTCCAAGTGCCCCAGGTCTGAGGACTGTGGGAGCTTTTACACGCACACACACGTGGTTGCATTTATTTTGTATTTATTTCAAATGAAGAGGGAGAGGAGGGGGAGAGATTAAGACCTTTTATCAGTGGGCTCACCCACAACAGCTGGGGCTGGGCCAGGCTGAAGCCAGGAACTCGTAATCCACGTCTCTTATGAGGGTGGCAGGGACCCAACGACTTGAGCCATTACCAGCTGTGCGTTATTAAGAAGCTGGGATTGGAGGTGGAACCAGTATTGAGCCCAGGCACTCCCATATGGGATGTGAGCATCTCACCTGTGCCAACTCCCCACCGCAGGGGGACCTTCATGAGCTCTGAGTTATATACGGGAGCTCCGTCCTTCCCCTCGCTGCTAAACCCCGGCAGAAAGAGTGGTGGGCCTCCTCTTTCTCTAGGACTATTGTTTTGATTTCTCTTGTATTTGGGTAAGTCACATGCGTTGCACGTTTCCAAATTTGTAAAATGAGAACAATGGATATCCCTATCTCTTGGGTGGTGGTAATACTCTCATAGATGGATTTATATGGTGTTTGCTTTTAACAGAAGTGTGTGGGGTCTTAAAAAAAAAGACATGAAAGTTCATGGAACTTGTTCAAGGTCATGGAATTGTGTATTATGAAAAAGGTACATGTGCTTTTAAAAATTTTCCTGCACCAAAATCAACTCATTCTTTAATTCCATTTTCTTTGAACTTTTTTTTAAAGATTTATTTGAAAGGCAGAGTTAGAGGCAGAGAGAGAGAGATGGCTGCAATGGCCAGAGCTGCGCTGATCTGAAGCCAGGAGCCAGGAACCAGGAGCTTCTTCTGGGTCTCCCATGCGGGTACAGGGGACCAAGGACTCGGACCATCTTCTGCTTTTCCAGGCCATAGCAGAGAGCTAGATTGGAAATGGAGCAGCCAAGACTTGAACTAGTGCTCATATAGGATTCCAGCACTGCAGGTGGTGGCTTTACCCACTACGCCACTACGCTACCCCGCTGGCCCCTCTGTGAACGTAAGTGAGAGTAAGTTGAGTTCAAGTCCCAAGTCTCTCACTCATGGACTGTGAGTGAGTTCCTTAGCTTTCCTTTGCCTCAGTTTCCTCTTTTTTTTTTTGGACAGGCAGAGTGGATAGTGAGAGAGAGAGAGAAAGGTCTATCCTTTGCCATTGGTTCACCCTCCAATGGCTGCTGTGGCTGGCACACCACGCTGATCCGAAGGCAGGAGCCAGGTGCTTTTCCTGGTCTCCCATGGGGTGCAGGGCCCAAGCACTTGGGCCATCCTCCACTGCACTCCCGGGCCACAGCGGAGAGCTGGCCTGGAAGAGGGGCAACCGGGACAGAATCCGGCGCCCCAACCGGGACTAGAACCCAGTGTGCTGGCGCCGCAAGGTGGAGGATTAGCCTGTTGAGCCACGGCGCCGGCCAGTTTCCTCTTCTATAAAGTGGGGACATGAGTTGTACTGCATGAGGTTGTTAGTAAATATGTAAAATGCTTGGCACATAGTGTTTAATATATTTAGACTGTTACGATGTAGTAACTTTCTTTTTTTTTTCTTTTTTTTGACAGGCAGAGTGGACAGTGAGAGAGAGAGACAGAGAGAAAGGTCTTCCTTTGCCGTTGGTTCACCCTCCAATGGCTGCCGCGGACGGCGCACTGCGCTCATCCGATGGCAGGAGCCAGGTGCTAGGTGCTTCTCCTGGTCTCCCATGGGGTGCAGGGCCCAAGCACTTGGGCCATCCTCCACTGCACTCCTGGGCCACAGCAGAGGGCTGTCCCAGTTGCCCCTCTTCCAGGCCAGCCCTCTGCTGTAACTTTCATTAGTTACAGCTGAGGCTCTGACAGAGCATGGATCTCCGTTCAGATTTCAGCTGTCACATTCACTGAGCCTCTCTGTGGCTCTGCTTCTTAAAAACAGGGTAATAAAACCTCCTAACTTCACAAGGATGTTCTAAGGATTAAATGAAATAATGTAACTAAAGTGCATGCTGTTTTGCTTGGCGTACTCTGTAACCACTAGTCCTTTTGCCATTGGCTCCTCACCTGGGCCAACCCTCAGGCAGGTGTATGAAGCTGGGAAATATCAGCTATCTTGGTGCTGGATGGATGGCGTAGCGCTGCCTCGGGCTCCTGACCCTTAAAGGATACCTTTAATAGGTCCCAGGTCCTCATCCACCGCGTGCTACTTTCCCATCCCTGGGACAGGCTCGGAGAACACGTTTTAGTCCATAAGACATCTTTCTTATGGATGTTTGCAACTTAAAGCTTATCTTGAATAGTAAAACAAGGCTCCGGTTACTATCTCAGGAATTCTAGTCAACAGCAACCCAGCTAACACTGCCCAAGCAGCTGGCGTTCTCAGTGCTTTCAATATGGCAATATTTTAGGGTTGGCTCTTAAAGAAGCCCAGACCTGAGCAGACTGTAATCAAGGTCAGGTGTATAAGATGACATAAGATGATATGTTCAGCTGCTAATAGCAGATCCCCAACTACCATCAAATAGAGGTTTGCTCTTGTATGCATGAGAAGCTTGTAGGTAAGCACTTTGGAGAAGGTATGGCATCTCTCATCCTCAGAGTACTTCTGTTGGCCCAGTAGGGTTCCTGGAGGTCCAGCCATCACATCTTCTTTCCAGAAAGGAAGAAGAAAAAGGGATATGAGATGAAACAGAGGCATTCTGCTATGGAGTTAGTCTTCATGGAACTCCCTTGGATGTCCTACCCAAGGGTTCCTGCTTCTATCTCCCTGGCTGTAGACTTGACTTGAGCAGAACACGTTGCTGTCCTCACTGGATAAACCCAAAGTCCTGTTCCTAATGATGGTCAGGAAAGAGAATGGGGGTGAACACAGACACCTCTCCCACAGACACTATTTCTCTCAAATTCACTATGTATTTTTTTCCCCTGGGCTGGGTGGTTGGGCTCTTTGTTAAAATTGAGGTAAATTATATACAAGATAAAATGTTTCAAGTGTGCAGCATAGGGCATTAAGGGAAGTCACCTTGCTGTGTAACCATCACCACCATTCATTCTGTCCTGCAAAGCTGAAGCACTGTCTCTATTGAATGATGACTGCCCCTCCTCGCCACTTTCTCCTGTGCTAGTCCTTGGTAGCCACCACTGTACATTCTTTGTGGATTTGACTACTCTTATATGAGGCAAGTCATGTAGGATTCACCTTTTCATGGCTGCTTTCCTTCGCTTGGCATCATGTCAAGGCTCCTTCTCATTGTAGCATGTGTCAGAATTCCTTTCCTTTTTAAGACTGAGTAATATTCTGCGAGTGTATACCACTTGGATTGCTCCCAGTTTTGGCTACTGTGAATAATGCTGCTGCAAACATGGGGGTATAAATATCTCTGTGTTCCTGCCAACAGTTGTTCTTGTTACGTACTTGGAAGTGGTGTTTCTTCACAGTATGGTGCTTCTATTTCCAATCTTTGTCTTCCATTGACTTCTGTTTTTCATTAACTTTGGCCGTAGCCTTCTCGCTGCCTTTTATCTCCTTCATGTCAAATGTATTCTGTCAATCATTAGTAGAGTTTATTTTTGAATGGAGGTATGATTTTTGCCATTTCCTTGGTTGAAGCCTTTCTTTTCCTTTTTTAAAAATATATTTATTGGAAAAGTAGACTTACAGAGAGAGAGGGAGAAACAGAGCTTTCATCTGCTAGTTCACTTCCCAAATGGCTAGAACAGCTGGGACTGGGCCAGGCTGAAGCCAGGAACCTGGAACTCCATCTGAGTCTCCCACGTGGGTGGCTGGGGCCCAGTGCTTGGGCTATCTTCAGCTGCTTTCCTAGGATGCATTAGCAGGGAGCAGGATCAGAAGTGGAGCAGCTGGGACACAAACTAGAACCCATATGGGATGCCAGCGCTGCAGGCAGTGGCTTAATCCACTACACCACAATACCGTCCCCTGATAAAAGCTTTTCTATGGCTCCTGATTAGGCGATGATGAAATTCAAGCTTTAAGGGTGTGTGTCTAGAGGTGAAGTCGTTGGTTGGGATGCTGCATCCCACATCAGAGTGACTGGGTTCGATTCCTGGATCTATTCCTGATTCCAGTTCTCTGCTTTGGACCCTGGGAGATAGCAAGTGATAGCTCAAGCTGTTGGAGCTCTGTCAATCCAAGGAGACTTGGGTTAAGTTTCCTGCTCCTGTCTTTGGTCTGGCTCAGCCCTGGCCATTGTGGGCATTTGGGGAGTGAACCAGTAGATGGTATGGGGGGAGTTAGTGCTCTCTGTCTCTTTCTGCCTCTCAAATATTTTTAAAAAAACTTTCAACAGGTCATTGGGATCTTCACAATGTGGTTCCTTTGCTTGTCTTCCCTCACTTCCTAACACTCTAATATTCTACTACGGAACTTATAACCCAAGATTCTACATTTATCAAAGGGGTGAATGGATTAATTAAATGTTTGCTGACCATCTAATGGTCTGGACCTAGGGGCTACAGCAGTAAACAGAAACCAAGTCCCTGCTCCCATGGGTTTCCCATTTGGGTGTCAGTGGTGTTGGTTAAGAATATAAACAAACAAATACTGTGTCAAGTGGTGATCAGTGTCACACAACTACAGAGAGACGTAGAGAATGCTGTGGAGAGTGGCCAGGGAGGACCTTTCTAATGAAGTGACGTTTGATCAGAGACCTGAACGTTGTAAGAGAGGGAGCAGTGAGGAGCCGCATCCTGGGCAGAGGAGGCAGAGTACACAAGGCTTTGTGGCAGGACTGAGGCTGGCAAAAGCAGGGGGATGCCAGCATGGGAAAGGGGTTGATGGTGAAATCAGAGGAATATGGTAGGGGAACCAGATCATGTAGACTCCCAAGTCCTTGGATTACTCTAAGATGGAAAGTTGTTAAGACCGAATGTGACTTAGTATTGTGAAAGGACCTCTCCTCCCAGTGCAGTGTGTTAAATACTCACTGCTGTGGTTAAGTGTGGAAGACAAGAGGCCTACCTGAGCACCGTGCAAGTAATGCAGGCGACAGGTCAGGATGGCTGTGACGGAGGTGGTGACATGTCAGATTCTGGGTATAATCTGAAGGTAAGAGCTGGCAGGGTTTGGCTAAGGAATTGGATGTAGAGTGAGAGGCAGGGAAAGAAGACTCCAGATTTGTTGTGTATCAACCAAGTGGAATAATATGACAACATCAAAATTATAATTAGGAAGACTCTGGAAATATGGACAAATACTTAAGATGAAATGTTACGTGCAAAATCCAAAGCAGTATGTTCCTAATGATGACAGGTCTGATTTTGCAAACAAATAGTAATATGCCCCAAGTCATAATTCTGTGATAAATTAAAAATTATCATCTACACAGCCAGTTATACCACTGGCAAAAGGTTAGCATGCCCTTTTCAGGATCTGACCATCATGTGATTCTGCAAATGAGCTCTGTGGGTCTCCGTGCATAAGGAATGGAGTCATTGATTTTACACATAGAATGGGGACTGGGGAGGTGTTGGAGACCACCTGGTGTAAGATTCTCCTCTTACAGATGACAGAACTAAAACTCCCAAATGTGGAAGGGGTTTCATAAGGTCACATTGCTAATGACAACCCAGTCCAGCTGAAAGTGGAGACTGCTAACTCCTGGTCCACTAGACCATGTAAATCCTTGCACCTAATTTTATTTTCTGCTTTTGAAAATATCCTGGGAACATGTGTCTTAGAGTTTACTGAAACCTTGTTTCTTGGTGATTTGTTCAAAATCACTATACTCACATCGGCTAGTTTGCATGCGAAGTATACCCTATTTTCAAAGTCAAGAAGATGTGAAATGCCTTTTCCTTTGCAAAGCCTTGCACAACATGTGAATCCTAATATTAGACCTTCAAATGCAGAAACTTGGTAAATCCCATATGTGCATAACAAATGCTTACTCCACATTTTTCAGGGACTCTGATTTATTCAGCAGGGCAAGTTATTAATAACTCTGTAGTATTGGGTGAGATAGAATTACCTGTCATCTTAAATTTGAGTCTAGAAGTAAGTATAAGTCAAAAACTGGGAAAACCCCAATCTGATATTTATTAGATTCCCATCAATGTCGTATTCCTATTACTTGAGTATTTGGGTAAATACTACAGAGGAATTGGGGATAAAACTGCCAATAGGATTTTTATACATCTTTTAGAGAAAATCAGATACTACAAAGAGCAAATAGGGATTTTTGAAAAGAAGGCAGGACAAAAGAGTCCTAATAATGGATTTATGACACAGAAGTCATACAGAGTAATGGAAAGAGCTTTAGGCTAGAACTCAGCATCTCTAAGTCCTAGCCTCTAATCTACCACTGGGGTAAACTTAAGGCAGTTCACTTGTTCAGCCTTGAACACCTAACACTGACTTTCAGTCTACAGCTATTGTAGAGCATCTACAATATTACATTTGACACCCTGTGACTATCCATGTCCCAACACAAACTGATTTGTTTGGAGAGGCAGTATTCCCAGTTGGCCTTTCATATCCATGGATCTGATGCCAGTGGACTCAACCAACAGCAGATCAACAGTATTTGAAGAAGAAAATTCCATAGAGTTCCAAAAGAGCACAATCTGAATTTTCTGTGCGTTGAACACTAAGCCAAATCAATGTGAAAGAAGTGAGGTATAGGTACAACCTGCTACAGCCTCTTGCATTTCACTGATCTCAGTCCCTGCCCAGAACTCCCTGTTGGAGCATGGTTCACCTCTTGACTCCTCTCCTTTGTGTATATGTAATTAGGCCTAGGATGGTTGTTATCTATGTGGACCATGTACAGACTTTCTTCTTGCGATCATTCCCTAAAGAGTACAGTATAACTATTTATATTGTACTAAGTATTTCAAGTAATCTAGAGATGATTGAAATCATGCAGAAAGATGTGTGTAGGTTCTAAACAAGTACTATGCCCTTCTGTACACGGGACTTGAGCATCTCACAATCCCAGTACCACAAGGAGGAAGGTTCTGGAACAAATCCCCTGGGGGTACTGAGGCACAGCTGTGATCTTCCTCTCAGTCTCCATAGCAGCTAGAGTTTGCACGTGACATAGTTTTGGCCAATGAGACAAGCAGAAGGTGGCCGGGGGGTTTATGTGAGGGTCAGAGGTTCCTAGAGGGGAAGACTTGATCCCTTCCTAGAAGGAGCTGTGAACCCGGTACCATCTATCACCAGCAAATTCTGTGAAAGAGGGAGGGTACCCCATTCAGCCTATGAGGGAGAAGAGAAAACTGAGAAAGTTTATTGGAGGAGGTGGTGCTTAAATTGGGTCATAGAATATCTTCTGGGCTTCTCTTTCCTCATTTATAAAACAGCAGGATTGAAGTAGATCTGTTTATGTCTTAAGTTGTTTTTAAAAAACTCAGCGATTAAAAAAAAAGTAGTGGAAATTTAAAACCTCATAAAGCCATATTCTACTTAGAATAGAAACCAAGGCATTTGGATATGGGGTGTGTGTGTGTGTGTGTGTGTGTGTCCACAGCAAATTCAACATCTTCAGTGTGAAACTACAGCCAGGGGCAAAGAATGAGTTTTGCTATAAACCATGTTCCTGAAATGTGCAGATGTTGTTTCTGTCAATTTTTTTTTTTGGACCCATCTTTAAAAATCACTCTTCCTGGGGCTGGCACTGTGGCGCAGTGGGTTAACGCCCCGGCCTGAAGTGCCAGCATCCCATATAGGTGCTGGTTAAAGCCCAGCTGCTCCATTTCCAATCTAGCTCTCTGCTGTGACCTGGGAAAGAAGTGGAAGATGGCCCAAGTTCTTTGGGCTCTTGCACCCACATGGGAGACCCAAAAGGAGCTCCTGGCTTTGGATTGGCACAGCTCCAGCCGTTGCAGCCAATTGGGGAGTGAACCAATGGATGGAAGACCTCTCTCTCTATCTGCCTCTACTCTGTGTAACTCTTTCAAATAAATAAATCTTCAAAAAAAAAAAATCACTCTTCCTGTGTCAAAGCTCCAGTTGTGCTTTGCTGTTACTAGAGGTGAGAGTGTAGAAGGAAGTGAACCTGACCTTCAGAGAGAGAAGGCAGACGTGGCGGCTGGAGGAAGGATTCACTTGACAATACCAGAGAGAAGGATCTCCCAAGGCAGATGTAACTTGACTTCTTTTTCATGGACAGGAGAACTAATATGGTCTAAGGTTTTAGAGTGAACACAGTGTTTTCGTGTCTCTTATCTCATTTGATCCTCACAACTGCCTGACTGACAAGGAAGCTTTATTAATATCCTTGTGCGACAGAAGAGAGCCGATGGGACCTGCTAAGGGTCAGGCAACAGAAATAGTCATAGCATTTTTGACTCCAGTCCTACAAACACCATATTCTTTCAGTAATTCTTGAACTGCCTCAAACGGCAATTTAACAGAAAGAAAATAATTTGCATGTTTTGTAACTGCAAAATCACCAGTGCAAATATTTTCTACCCTAAATGATTAAATAGTAAAATATTGGTAAGATTGCTAGTAGATAATTTTCTATCCCAGTCTGTTTTTATTTTTGAAGGTTGCTTTATTTATTTTAAAGGTAGAATAACAGAGAGGGAGGGAGAAGCAGATCTTCCATCTGCTGGTTCACTCCCCAAAGTCTTATAACAGTTGGGGCTGGGCAAAGCTGAAGCCAGGGGCCAGGAACTCCATCTGGGTCTTCCACCTGGGTGGCCAGGGCCCAAGCACTTGGACCATCATTGCTGTTTCCCAAGTACATTAACAAGAATCTGCACTGGAAGTCTGGAGTAGCCAGGACTTGAACCAGGCACTCGGATATGGGGTGTAACCCACTGCACCATAACACCCACCTCTTTTCCAGTCTTTTGTTCCTGTTAGTGTAATGTGAAGCTAAGAGAGGGGAATTTGAAAGTAGGATTACAGATAACTAGAGGGTGAAGGCCCTTACCTTAGTCAGGACAGGCTACCAGCTGTGACAAAACACCAGCTGTTCTTCACAGACTTCTCGGGGTAGGCATTTGGCTTTGCAGCTAAGATGCCTGCTAGGTCCGAGTGCCTGGCTTTGATACCCGGAGCCATCTCCTAACTTCAGCTCCCTGCTAATACAGACCCTGGGAGGCACTGGTGATGGCTCCAGTGGATGAGTTCCACCCACTTGTGAGACCTGGATCACGTTCTGGGTTCCCCACTCCAACCAGCCCAGTCCCTACTGTTGTGGGCATGTGGGGAGTGAACCAGGGGATGGGATCTGTCTGTCTCTGTCTCAAAAAAAAATTCTCCCTTTCAGAACTTGGATATTCTTGGTCAGGCAGCTCTCCTGAGTGGCTTCTGTGTAAGTGGCGATTTAAGGGTTCCCGTTTTCCCACTTTGTGACACTGCCGTCTTCACGCCTGACTGATGTCACTGTGGAAGGAAGCATGAAGTCGCAGCACATAGCTAACCAACTGCCTTGCTCAGAGTCACATGTCACTTCTCTCTTTCCATTGGCTGGAACTAGTCACTTAACCCCCACCCTCACCCCACCCCCGCATCTAGAGGAAAGCAAGTCCCTGGCTGAGTGACTTCTTCCTAGGAATAAGGCTACAGCATAGAAGGGAAGCGTGTCTTTGATGTCGGTTGTCTCTGCTGCACGCCTCCAGTTAACTGGACATATAGTTCCTCTTACCCCCCACTAAAACCTAGGGAGGCCCTCAAAGCATGTTCCATTATAAACAAAAGGCTTCCCGGGACCAGTGTTGTGGCGTAGCAGGTAAAGCCTCTGCCTGTGATGCTGGCATCCTGTATGTGCACTGATTCGAGTCCTGGCTGCTCCACTTCCTATCCAGCTCTCTGCTAATGCACCTGGGAAAGCAGCAGAAGATGACCCAGGTGCTTGGGCCCCTGCACCCACATGGGAGACTTGGAGGAAGCTCGTGAATCCTGGCTTCAGCCTAGCATAACCCTGACCATTGCAGCAAACCAATAAATCTTGAAAGAAAAAAAAAAAAAGACCCTTAAGTCTCAGGAATATTTGCCAAGTTGGAGGAGAGTTCCACCATCAGTATTATTAAAGAAACACAAGAGTTAGGAGATGGACATGTTGGGAAGACTCTGTTTTAAAGGTATGTCTGGCTCCTAGGTAGCGCCCACTGAGTGATGGCTTTAGATGGAACAAGTCACTGAGGCAAAGTGCCAGCCGTCTTCTGTGGATCATACCCCTTCCACTGTACCCTGAGAGGCTTCCTGTCTGTCTTACATTCAAGGGTTGTCAACCCTCTGGGTCCCAGCTGGGATTAGCCAGTGGGAAGTCTGGCAGGAAACTAGAAAGGGAGAGCAGAGGAGGTCAGGGCTTTATGCCCCAGGCTGCATTCCTGGAAAGTAGTCTTAGGTTTGCTCATCCTTCTGTGAATGACACCTGCTTTTCTCAAGCTTCTGTGTTTTATAAGAGCAACTCTCCTTCCACGGTCTGGTATCTTCTGTCTCCCCTGGTCCCATCAGATCAAGTGATAGTAATATCTGTTACTGCCAGCCCAAGGTTTCTGCATCATCTCCTGTGGTCACTCTAAATCCACCCCCTCCCCTTTTGAGAGGCAGACAGAGATGGAAATACAGAAGAATAAGGGGGAGAGACAGACACTGGTTCCCTCCCCAGATACCTGAGATGGTCAGAGCTGGGAACACAATCCAGATCTCCCATGCAGGTGGCAGGAACTCAATGACTCCAGCCGTTTCTGCTACTGCCCAGGGTCTTTATTAACAGGAAGCTGGAGTCACGAGCTGGAACTGGGAATGAAACCTAGGTACTTGGATGTGGGATGTGAGCATCTTACCTGCTACGTAGGTACTCCACATTCACACATTTGTTCTTAGTTTGTTAAAAAAAAATTTATTCTAATTTGCTTTTGTCATTTGTTTCTGTTTGTTGCCCTTTCTTTGTTTTAATGTTTCCAGCCCCAAGCAGCAGATCTCAGTAGAAGTTAAAGAATCCTTTTTAAAATTATTCTTAGCATATTTTTATATCTTGGAGATTTGAGGTTTGGCCTCCTGGATTTTTTTTTTCAGGGCTTTGCCAGTCTCTGTGCACTCAGTCTTGATTACCTGCCTCCTTTGCTTCCCACCTCTTGTTCTTGCCCTTTGGCAATTTGGGCTCATCAGCCTGTCCCCGCCCTGTCACACGCCCCTGAATCTCCTATCAGAAGAAATTGCCAACAGGACAAGTGGGGGAGCCATCAAATGTTTGCTTTCTGCAGGATGAGCATTCCATCAGATATCAAAAAAGCTGAATTCAAGGACAAATTCGGCAGAGGAGGCAAAAGCTCGTTTTGAGATTTTCTGTGTTAGCAGAGAAATTCATATAGATTGGATATTGGAATTCTTCTGTTCTTGGCCCACTTCTTTTTCCTCCCTGATTATTTTAGAGGCTTGCATTTTGTTTTTTCAGTTTTACTGGTTTCTATCCCAGCTTCATGCTGAGTCATCTCCCTTCTCTAATTCAGCTCTCCAAGGAAGATTTTGTTCGATTTCCAGTTCCTTCTCCCAGCCTACACTTCTTTGATCCTGTGTCTCAGAAGCCATTTTCTTCTAGCCGTGACAGTTAAAGAACTGTTCTTCCTTTTCTTCTTTCTGTTTTCCTGGGAGGCCATGGTTTCTGAGCAGAGAGGTGAGCCAGGGATTTTTGAGTTGGATAAAACTGGGCTCGAGTCCCAGTTCTGCTGCTTTCTAAACTGAGTGACCTTGGTGAGGTCCCTGATCCTCATTCTCCATTTCTTCTATAAGATAGAAATAATAAAGTTTCCTAGCTCAGAGGCTATTAGGGGGATTAAATGAGAAACTGAAGTTACACGATGTAGAGTCCATAGTGAATAAGCAATATGCATTATTTGTTTTTATTACAACTTTCTGTCCATTACCCAAATTCCAGGATTCTAGATTTGATGTATTGTTCCATGGAGGGACTGAGGTCTTTATATCCCTTCTAGAAGAAACTGGAAGTGTATTTTGCTTGTCATTGCTAACTAATACCCTTTGATTTAGTTCTGATTATGCTCTAAATACAGCAGAATCACTTGAAATATGTATACACAATCAGATGTAACTAATATTTATAAGAGTACCTTATAAATCTGAGATATTGTGCCAGGAACTGCTCATGGATTTTCAAAGAAAAGGTTAATACCAATTACAGAACCAGAAACAGGCAGTGAATGGCTTTGTTTTGTGTAAGACTGTAGATAATCTTTCACTCTTTTATTCCCTACTCTGGCTTGATTTTCAACTTGTTCTAATCATCTTACCATAGGCAATCTTTTCTGGAAAGATGTCAATTTCCAGAAAAAAAAAGCAACCACAGATGCGTAAAATTTAGATGGGAAGGGATCATTTTTAAATCACCTGTTTTTGTGTTCATTTTACTTATCAAATGGCCCCACTTGCTTTGGATGAATATAATTTCAAAAGGCTTTTCTTATGGTCATTTATTTCTTGATAAAGTTGCACATTTGCTCAAATTATATTTACTCTCTAATTCTGTTCCTACAGGCTTGCACCAGCTTTCTTCCCTCTCCATAGGGACCTGGCCCAATTTTCTCTTTCTATGGGTTTTCTAATTTGCATTTAAGCTCTTTATGCCATGCTTGTCACCTGGTTGATATATCTAGGTTTAGCCACCTTCAATTGCTTCTTACCCCATTTAAACTTTCTCTCTCCTTTCATATGTTTCAAGATAATTGCCTCCACTTTTTTTTTTTCTTTTAAAATGTTACTGAAGACTGACAGTTTTGGAGTGGACCTACTTTGTATCAGTGGGAATGTTCTTGGCTGCAAGTAACAGGATATGCAAATGAAATGGTTTAAACAATAGAAGTGCATTTTTATTCTTGTGACATTAAGACTGGAAATAGCTTGTCTCCAGGTTGTTTGAAAAGCTCAGCAATGGCATTGAGGACCCTGGTTCTCCCAGCCTTTCTGTGGTGGATCTGCAGCACATTGGCAGTGTCTCTGTCAAGGTCCTAGGCAGGATGTAGCAGCTCCAAGTATCACAGTCTTGCGTCTGAGCACCCTAAGGAGAAGAGAGTGGAAAGGCCTTTTCCTTATGCATACTCTCTTCTATCAGGGTGGACAATTTTTTTCCTGAAGACCTCCAGCAATATTCTACTTAGCTTCATTGGTCATAATCTGATTGCCAGTCTATCTATATGCCAATAAGTATCAAAAAGAAGGTAATTGGAATTATTGATTTAAACCAATCATTTAATCCTCTGGGGCTGGGCATACTGCCATTTATAAACACTGGGCTTCTATTATCCAGGAAGAAGTTGGTGGGCACCTGGATGGTCTCTGGAAGGTGGGCACCTGTTGGTGGTCTCTGTATACTGATTCCTACCACCACGTATATGTGAGGAATCTGAGTTCCTTTGGGGTTAAAGGCTTTGCTAAAAGCTACATACATACCAAGTTTCAAAGGCAAAACTGAACCTGTGGCCTTATGTTCAAGGATGAATTCCTCCATTCTGTGCCATTCAAGGTAACCTTTAACCATGAAAGTTCTAGGAAAGAAATGAAACTCAGTGAGGAGCCAGAGTCTTTCTATGACCCAGACTCAGGGAACCAGGAGTCCAATCTGTGAGGTTAATTCATCCACTCATTTGACAAATGTTTATTGCCCTCTTCCAGTATACTGGGAATAGTGTTATATGCTATGGGTATAGTTCATTTATGTCATTTATATAACTTTGTTCTCAAATATTAAGTGAAAATCCAGGGGTAGAATTGTAGAAATCTCTTTAATTAGATTACATATCTCTCAAAGTCTATTTTCTTACCTCTTCCTAGTAATATAGGAAGACTACATTTCCCAGCCTCCTTTGCAATTAGGTGTTGCAGTTGATTTCTCAACAATGCTGCAGTGGATTTATTTCTGAGAAGAGGAGCGTGGTGGGGGCAAGAGGTGCGGAGTCACCACACAGACCCTGGGAGTCGGGTGAAAGCAGGCCTGAGGCAAGCAGCCCACAAACTCTTTTATTTCAGTTAGTACAACAGCTTATATAGTCCAGACCAGCCAGTCTGGTCAAGGGGCAGTCTATGCCCCAACCAATCACAACCTATTGCCAGGCAGGCTCCATTTGCCACGTGGGTTTCAAAGCCATTCCTTTGTAACTGACGCTCACTTGCCAGAGGCCACCTTGGCATGGCCTTCTCATTCCACCACAATTAGGTTGTACCATGTGGCTGGCATCTGGCACACGGGTGAAAGTAATGTGTTCCAGTTCCAGGTCTGGCTGTACAACCCTTGATACTCTTGACACATCTCTATTAGTCATTTTTGGTTTTTTAGTAGTTTGGATTGTTAAACTATCTCTACAGCCCCCCCCCCCCCCCCGCCTCCAGCTTCATATGGTTTATTTTTTTAAAGATTTATTTATCCGTTTGAAAGGCAGAGTTATGGAGAGAGGGAGAGAGGGAGAGAAGGAGAGAGAGAGGGAGAGAGGGAGAGATCTTCCATCTGCTGGTTCACTCTCCAATTGACCACATCAGCCAAAGCTGAGCCAATCTGGAGGCAGAAGCTTCCTCCAGTTCTCCCACGCGGGTGCAGGGGCCCAAGCACTTGGGTCATCTTCTACTGCTTTCCCAGGCCACAGCAGAGAGCTGGATCGGAAGTGGAGCAGCCAGGACTCAAACCAGTGCCCATATTGGATGTTGGCACTATAGGTGGCAGCTTTACCTGCTAAGGCACAGCACCAGCCCCTTCATGTGGTTTAGAAAATTAAAATAGGAGGCCGGCGCCGTGGCTCAACAGGCTAATCCTCCGCCTTGCGGCACCGGCACCCCAGGTTCTAGTCCCGGTCGGGGCACCGAATCTGTCCCGGTTGCCCCTCTTCCAGGCCAGCCCTCTGCTGTGGCCCAGGAGTGCAGTGGAGGATGGCCCAGGTGCTTGGGCCCTGCACCCCATGGGGAGACCAGGAAAAGCACCTGGCTCCTGGCTCCTGCCATCGGATGAGCGTGGTGCGCTGGCCGCAGCGCACTGTCTGCGGCGGCCATTGGAGGGTGAACCAACGGCAAAAGGAAGACCTTTCTCTCTGTCTCTCTCTCTCACTGTCCACTCTGCCTGTAAAAAAATAAAAAAATAAAAAAAAATAAAATAAAAAAAAAAAAAGAAAATTAAAATAGGGTGGACCTTTAGCCAGCAGTTAAGGTACTGGTTACTTTCTTGTGTGCCACACCAGAGTGCCTGGATTTGATACCTGTCTTCAGTTCCTGATTCCAGCTTCAGCTTCGTGTAGGGATTAACTGGGTTAATTAACTGGGTTCCTGCTTCCTGTGTGGAAGATACAGATGGCATTCACAGCTTTGGGGTTCAGCCCCAGCCCAGTCCTGGTCATGGTAGGCATTTGGGAAATAAACCAGTGGGTAGAAGTTTCTCTCCCTCTCTCTCTCTCTGTATGTTTGTATGTGTGTGCACACATGCTTCTAACATATACATTTAAAATTTTAAAGAAGATTGAATTATCATCTCTTCTTCATAGATTCTTTTTTTTTTTTTTTGACAGGCAGAGTGGACAGAGACAGAGAGAAAGGTCTTCCTTTTCCATTGGTTCACCCTCCAATGGCTGCTGCGGCCGGCACACCGCGCTGATCCGATGGCAGGAGCCAGGTGCTTCTCCTGGTCTCCCATGGGGTACAGGGCCCAAGCATTTGGGCCATGCTCCACTGCACTCCTGGGCCACAGCAGAGAGCTGGGCTGGAAGAGGGGCAACCGGGACAGAATCCGGTGCCCAGACCGGGACTAGAACCCAGTGTGCCAGTGCCACAAGGCGGAGGATTAGCCTGTTGAGCCACGGCGCCGGCCTATAGATTCTTTCTGATAAATTGCTTCATCTTGCTTTACTTCCACTTCTTTAAAAAAAAGACAACCCCTCCTTTAAAAATTATTTATTTAATTAATCTATTTTGGAAGCAGAGAGACAGATAGACAAAACTCCCATCTGCTAGCTAAGTCTCCAAATGCCTACTTCAGCTAGCCTAAAGCCAGGAACTGGGAATGCAATACAGATCTCCCACATGGATGGCAGGGACCCAGTTACTTTAGCCGTCACCTGCTGCCTCTTGGGGTGCACAGAAACAGAAAGCTGGAATCGGGAGTGGAGCTGAGACTCAAACCCAGTACTCTGCTACAGGATGTGAATGTCCCAACCAGGGTCCTAACCACTACGCCAAAACACCAGCTCCAAGATTTCCCTTTTTAATTAAAAACAATTCACTTTTTTCCTTCAGAGTGAAAGGTCCGGAAGTGACAGTGGGTTAGTGAAGGTTCAAGCCCCATCAGATTGGAGAAGGGGTTAAACCTTGTATTAGAGCTAGGCCTAGTTGTTTGTAATTCTTGTCCAGTCTTGGGAGTCTGTGTTTTCAAACACTTGTCCAACTGCTTTCTCCACATACCAACATCTCAGCAAGGAGAGGAAAGTAGAGACAAATAAGAGAAATCTAAGCCTCTTCCAGTTCTGAGCTTAGCACACTCCATTTCATTGTGTTGTTGGAACGGCTCCATGAGACAAAAGGTGATTCAGCAATAAGGCTTAGCATACACTATACACTTGAAATATTATTTAAATTTTTGTGTTATTGTTGAGAGACACCAGTGTACAGTGGTTAAGAACCTGGAGCCATACTACCTGCACCCAAATCTTTGCTCAGGCATAGACTCATTGGTACGTGTATAAATCACTCAGTGTCACATAGCACATTGTCCCTATCTGCTTCACCAAGTGGCTGGGAGGATTGACCTAAGACGTTTGAAATGCTTACAACAGGACCAGGCAGAGCTAAGCACCTTAAAATGTTAGCTGTTAGTGTTTTGTAGTTTTAAGCATCCTTGGTTCTAGTACGTCTCTTTCTCAAGTGAGCCTACCTGGCACTAAATAGTTACCATGACTTGATGAAGACCAAATGGTATTGGCCTTTTTGAGCTCTCCATGATAGAAAATAGAAAATCCCTGTCTCGACTGTCTACATATAATTTATTCTTGTCATGTCTTAAAATTCTCTGTCTCTTGGTATAAGCAATAGGTCCATAATCAATCATGTGTTAAAATTCTATGCCTGCCCTTCCTGATTATATATTTATATATATTTGATATTAATTATTTAGTTTTATGACTATTTCACATGTTCTAGTAGTCAAAAGTGTTAAATCTTTTTTAAAAGATTCTTTATTTGAAAGTCAGAATTACAAAGAGATGGACAGAGAGAAAGATCTTCCATCCCCTGATTCACTCCCAAGATGACCACAATGGCCAAGCCTTGGCCAGGCCAAAACCAGGAGCCAAGAGCTTCTTCAAAGTCTCCCTGGTGGGTAGCAGAGGTCCAAACACTAGGACCATCTTCCATTGTTTTTCCCAGGCCATTAGCAGGGCACTGGATCAGTAATGGAGCAGCTGGGACATGAACTGGTACCCATATGGGATGCCACCATTTCAGGCAGTGGCTTTACCTGCTAAGTCACAATTTAACCCCAGTGTTAAATCATTTATAAAAGCCATCTAATTTTTTAAATAAAGCCAATTTCCTATAAAGGTTGAATAAAACAAATTGTAACAAATTGTAGCTCTTTAACTGATGCTATACTTTTTCTAAGTTACTAGTCCAGTGTTAGCTGTTGACTGCATATAAAATTTATGATAGGTAAGGGCTGGAAGTGAATGGTCTTACTGTCATTAAAAATGCATGGGGTGGGGCTGGCACTGTGGTCTAGTGGGTAAAGCTGCTGCCTGCAGTGCCTGCATCCCATATGGGCACCGGTTTGAGTCCTGGTGCTCCACTTCCCATCCAGTTCTCTGCTATGGCCTGGGAAAGCAGTAGAAGATGGCCCAAGTCTTTGGGCCCCTGCATCCATGTAGGAGACCCAGAAGAAGCTCCTGGATTTGGATTGGCGCAGCTCTGGTTGTTGCAGCCAACTGGGGAGTGAACCAGCTGATGAAAGACCCCCCCCTCCTCTCCTCTCTCTGTGTAACTCTTTGAAATAAATAAATAAAGCTTAAAAAAAAAAAAACCACAGTTACTCATAGTAGAGACTGTTGTCATCCCCATTTCTCAGATGAGAAAAATGTGATGGCCACAAGGTCACACAGCCCAGAAATAACCCAGCCAGGAACAAAACCCAGGTCTAGTTCATGTTAAAGCTAGGACCCTATACATTTTCCCAGAGTCACATAACTCACTGTAGTATAAGGCCCAATATTGGTTTCCCATCCTCTTGCATTAGGTAGATAAGAGCCACACAGGACACAGGAGTAATTGGTTTCTATGGATTCCTTCCCTAACTTAGTTGGTCTTGTGACACCTTGGACTTGGTTTCTATTAAGGACAGTCAATTCATTACTTTCCCCTTGAACCTGGTCTTAATCTCCCCCACAGATAGATCACTTTTAAAGAAATATGTAGTAAGTTAGCTTGAACACGTGAGGTGCCCAGTTAGAACCAACTGCAAAGATCTCTGGAATTGTTTGCTATTATCTATTCAAAGGATTCAAAAACTATTATCTGGCCGGCGCCTTGGCTCAACAGGCTAATCCTCTGCCTTGCGGCGCCGGCACACCGGGTTCTAGTCCCGGTCGGGGCGCCGGATTCTGTCCCGGTTGCCCCTCTTCCAGGCCAGCCCTCTGCTGTGGCCCGGGAGTGCAGTGGAGGATGGCCCAAGTGCTTGGGCCCTGCACCCCATTAGAGACCAGGGTAAAGCACCTAGCACCTGGCTCCTGCCATCGGATGAGCGCGGCGCGCCGGCCACAGCGCGCCATCCGCGGCAGCCATTGGAGGGTGAACCAACGGCAAAGGAAGATATTTCTCTCTGTCTCTCTCTCTCTCACTGTCCACTCTGCCTGTCACAAAAAAAAATATTATCTTTTCATTTTCATTTATGCACAAATCATTTATGCACAAACCTAGAAGTTGGATAACCTTTCCATAGACTATGTAGCTCACTGGCTGTCTTAACTTTTTCAATGTTTCTTTCCAATCATTTAAAAAAAAAAAAAACTTATTTTTTTGAGAGGCAAAGTTACAAAGAAAGGGAGACAGAAGAAAGGTTTTCCATCTGCTGGCTCACTCCCCAAAGGCCACAACCACCGGAGACAGGCTGATCTGAAACCAGGAGCTTCTTCCAGGTCTCCCATGTGGGTGCAGGTGCCCAAGCACTTGGCCATCTTCTATTGCCTTTCCAGGCCATAGCAGAGAGCTGGATCAGAAGTGAAGCAGGCCGGCGCCGTGGCTCAGTAAGCTAATCCTCCACCTGGGGTGCTGGCACACCAGGTTCTAGTCCTGGTCAGGGCGCTGGATTCTGTCCCGGTTGCCCCTCTTCCAGGCCAGCTCTCTGCTGTGGCCCTGTGGCCTGGGAGTGCAGTGGAGGATGGCCCAAGTGCTTGGGCCCTGCATCCGCATGGGAGACCAGGAGAAGCACCTGACTTCTGCCTTTGGATCAGCTGGATCAGAAGTGGAGCAGCCGGGACTTGAACTGGCATGGGATGCTGGCACTGCAGGCGGTGGCTTTACCCACTACGCCATAGTGCTGGCCCCAGTAACTGTGTTTGATAATGCATTCTGCAAAAGGCCTTACACCTAGTAAGTGTAAGTGTACAACATTTCTCTCTTATCAGAATTATGTTGAATTCTATTAGGTCAGTCACTGTGGCTCACTGGCCCTCAGTTTGACTTATAAGTCAAAGGAGTGTGAGTTTTTGTACTCATCTGAGGTCACAGGGCTGCATTAAATGATGTTCCAAGGTCATGTCCTGTCACTTTTGGGTAAGAAGAGAATTCACATGTCTTGAGAAGTGCTGCATTCAAGGATGAAAGCTGACCCTTGGTTCTGGTCAGAATAGGGACATGTGGGCAAAGTCATCCCCAGGGTGCATTTTGACCCCCACACCCTATATTCAATGTATTCATGAAGCTAATACATAAAAATGTTTGCCAGTTATACACCAACTGCCATTTTAGGGAGAGAGCAATGAAAAGTGAGCAAAACCTCAACCTCCCTGCCCTCGTGGAGATCATGTTTTGTTGCCGGAAGTAGACAATAAGCAAATGAGTGAATGAACAGCTGTGAGCTGTATCTTCAGAATATAGCTCCAATCTGATGCTCCCTGCCTTTCCTGCTACCACCACACAAATCATCATCATTTCTGGTCTTGGTTGCCAAACCAAGGACCCGCCTCCTGACTGGTTTCCCTGCGTCCACTCCTGGTACCCTAATGTCTGTTCTGCACTTCCCACAATCCGCAATATCAGATCAAAGCACTCTTCTGCTCAAAACCCACACTTGAAGCAAAACTGGAAGTCTTCCCATTTACGATCCAGCCTTTGGCTGCCTCTTTTCTGTCTTCCTACCACCCATCCCTTTCTTACCATCCCCTCAAGCTGCCACCCATGTTTTTTCTCCCTCTAATATGCCTTTGCATTTCCTGTCCCTACTCTCTGGGTAACTCTCTCCTTCACCTCTTGGGTGTCAGCTCTTCAGGGTCTTTCCAACTACCTTTGCACAAATCAGTTCTCCAGTCCCTCTCTCTTTAGCTCCTGTCTGGCTTTATTTCATTGCAGTTCACTGAGCACTTACTACCTATCAAGCACTGTGATATGTCTTTGATATGTGTTGTCTCTTCTGATTCCAGCAACAACTCCAGACTGTCTATGTGAATATTACCTTATTTATCAGGTGCACAGACTGAGGCACAGTGCAGTCAGTTGGTTCATGGAGCTGGGATGTGAACCCCTGCTCTGTGATGATCTGGCTGCTATGTATGCTGCTTCCAGAAAGTTCTTCCCTGCAATGATTCTTCTGATATCTGAAGTCTTCATAATTTTTCTCATAATCTTCCATTTGACAGGTCCATTTCCTCTGTCATTAGCCTCTGAAGTTGGAGACTGAATCTTTTTCACATGTGCACCTCTGCCATCGAGCAGAGCATCTGGCAGGTTTTAGCATTCAGTAAAGGTCTTGAATGGACCCCTCTATGGAGTATGATCAATACTGGGAGGAGTACGGCTCCAGCCATTTCTCCCGTCCCCTTCCCCTCAGTGTCTCATTGTTCAGGAGTTTTTCAGGATGTCCATCTTTAAAATTAAAGATGATGAATAGTCAGTGCAGGAACTACTAGGTCAGAGCTGCAGCGGATGGGAGGCTGGACCAGGAGTGGTGGACAGGGAAGTGTATACACACAGTGTGCACACACAGACTCGTGTGTGCGTTTATATATATATATATACATATATATATATGTGTATATATATATATATATATACACACACACACACACACACACACACAGAGAGAAAGAGAGAAAGCAAGAGATTTCCCACATTTCTCCTGTTCTAACCACAGTATGATGTTTTAGTTTACTGGAGTGAGTGATTATCTACTCCACAGAAAATGACTATTTTGGTTTCTGCTAAAGGGTAGTTTGTTCTACAGTAGAGAAGTACAAAGAGGCTAAGTTTCCAAAAAGGAGTATTTTTGTCACATAGCAGAGCACCAGGCTGTGGAAGAAAGAGCGCCTGCCTGAGGGCCCAGGATCCTGCCCTGATAGCACTCTCTGCCTGGACAAATTGTGGGTGGGACTGGGGCACGGCCCTTTCTGAGTTCCAGAGTCTTCCTTGGGACTACGGATCACATATAAGGGAACACTGAGGAAGTAACCCTTGCCTTCCATTCCTGCCCTGCCATCTGACAGCAGCTCCTGGACACTAAGAGTCAGATGAACCCGAGCTAAGACTCAGTCTCTGGAAGCCCCTCATTCTCCCCCTAGGGAATGCGGGTAATCCCCTTCCCCACTTTGGAAGGTTTCAGTGAGGGTTCATGAAGGGATGCCTGAGAGCGATTCGTTTGTTATTTGACCCCTAGGATGTCATGGCCAAACGCTGGCTGTAGGAATAGTAGCAGGAATGGTAATCATCAATGCAATGGGCCAGAAGAGACTGGAGCATAAACCAGGAAACACAGACTCTGGCTTCAAGGAGATAGCCTGTGTAAGACCTTAACATAAAAGCTGATCTGAGTTGAATGCCAGGGTGGGGCATGGAGTGGCAATCCGAGGGTTCAGAGAGGGCCAGAGCCCTCAGGCTGACCTGGCCCACAGAGACTTCCAGGGGCTGTGAAGAGGAGAGTGGTCTTGGCACAAGGTGAGATTTCCAGGAGAGGATGGGAGGGACTTTCAGAGGGTGGTCCGCAGGCTGCTTTGATGGAGCAGAGAGTTTTTGATAAACCATGAGAGAGGCAAAGGCCTTGGTAGTTTGTTTCTCAGGGCACACAAAACAGTAGCCGTTGTTTTCTTTCTGCTCTAAATTCTAAATCTGAAATTTACTCCAGTCAGGGGCTGGCTTGGGACTTGGCCACCAGGATATCTGTATTCCCACCCTCTCTCCACCATGGGATGTAACTTAAAGGTACTTCCTGGACCAGTGCGGGCAGGGTGATAAGAAACATGTTCACAGAAGCCAAGACCAGCTGTCCAGCAGCACGGGCCTCCAGGTATGCAGGGCACTGAAGATGAGCCACATCGCCTTTTCCAGCTTGCCCTCTTACCTGGGCTTTGGATCCCCAGTGGCGTCTACCCAGTTATCCTCATGTCTGGAGTTGTTCTATTGAATCATTAATAATCAATCACAAGTGGTGAGACTCACAGTCTGCTGGATCTGTAACAGGGTAAATTATTAAGAACAGCACATGTAAAACTACGTGGGCATCTGCTTCCCCCTTGCCCTCCGGATAGCCGGGCCAACACTGGGGAGAACCAGCAAAGGGATGAGCTTTTGGTCAGGGAGGAGAAACTGGAGATGGGGTGCAGTCGACTGATACCTGGAATGCCCCGGAGATGGGATGGCTGCAGGATGCCATGCCCAAGTGCTCCTGAGACCTTGCCTGCCAGGAGATGGTGGTGGAGACCCACGCTCAGCAGACACAGCAGAAGGGGACAGTGGGAAAGCTGGTGACCACTAAGATGTAATGGGTTGCCTCCTGTTTCAGGTTTCTGGCCTCATTAATTCCAGAAGTCTTGAATTGCGTGATGAAAGAGGAGAGAAAATCCTCTTTAAAATATCACCTACCAGCCAGGAGGACTTTGGGATGGTTGGAAGTAGATTGCATTTGAATTGAGAAATGTATTGTGACATTCTACATGACAATGTTGAGATTCAGAAGACTAACAACTAACGTGGCTGCCTGCTGAGCTTGTGCTGTTAGTGGGTAGCAGTTGAAGAAAGCGGTCCAGTGATTGGTTTGCTCTCACCCTCAGCATTGCTCTGTGTGGCCCAGGTACCTCTGTGCAACTTTTTGAGAAGGTTGCAGAGTCCCCTAGGTTTCTCACCATGGTTTACAGGTCAGTTGCTGAATAGGGCCATCCCCTGAGAGCTGACACCTCCCAGGAATCTGGACAAGGGACAGGTAGTCATGGCTTTGTCCAGGAATCTGGGCAAGGGACAGGTAGTCATGGCTGGTGTGCTTCCTATGCCCAGACATTGAGTGTCACAGGGTCAAGGAACCATATTCCAGGTGCATAATTTCTAAAGCAAACCTCTAGGAATAATTCTGTGGTCCCTGAATCCCCTAACTGCACCCAAGATATAAATAGGGTCAGGGTGCAGGAGAGGTTTGTTGGGGGAGTTCTTGAGGGAGGCCCCATGCAAGTCCTCCCTGAGCTCTACTTCAGTACCCTAAGTCTGTTGCAACCATTCACACAGTTTCGCTGCATTTTCATCACTCCCAAGAGAAATCCCCATGCCTGTTAGCATTTGTCACTCTTCATTTTCCTTCAAACTCACCAACCCTAAGTAGCCACTCATCCACTCTCTGGAGATTTGATTATTCTGGGAATTTTTTGGTAATAGAATCATATTTATTTATTTATTTATTTATTTTGACAGGCAGAGTGGACAGTGAGAGAGAGAGACAGAGAGAAAGGTCTTCCTTTGCCGTTGGTTCACCCTCCAATGGCTGCCGCGGCCGGCGCGCTGCGGCCGGCGCACCGCGCTCATCCGATGGCAGGAGCCAGGTGCTAGGTGCTTATCCTGGTCTCCCATGGGGTGCAGGGCCCAAGCACTTGGGCCATCCTCCACTGCACTCCGGGCCACAGCAGAGGGCTGGCCTGGAAGAGGGGCAACCGGGACAGAATCCGGCGCCCCAACCGGGACTAGAACCCGGTGTGCCGGCACCGCAAGGCGGAGGATTAGCCTGTTGAGCCACGGCGCCGGCCTAGAATCATATTTTTTAAAAGATTTTATTTATTTGAGAGGTAGAGTTACAGACAGTGAGAGAGAGAGAGAAAGGCCTTCGATCCACTGGTTCACTTCCTAAATGACCACAATGGCCAGAGTCGAGTCAATCCAAAGCCAGGAGCCAGGAACCTTCTCCATGTCTCCCATGCAGGTGCAGGGGCCCAAGTGGCCATTTTCCACTTTGTTCCCAGGCTATAACAGAGAGCTGAATCAAAGAGGAGCAGCCAGGACTAGAACCAGAGTCCGTATGGGATACTGGCACTGCAGGCAGAGGATTAACTTACTATGCCACAGAGCCAGCCCCTAGCATCATATTCTGTATGGTATTTTGTGACTGGCTTTTTCACTAAGCATAACTTTTTTTTACTATGTCATAGCATGAACCAATTCTTCATTCTGTGTTCCAGCCAAGTAATATTCCTTTATATGGCTATGACTATATTTTGCTTTTCCATTCATCAGTTGATGGACACCTAGATTGTTTCTACTTTCTGGCTTTTGTGCTGCTGTGAATGTTAATAGACACATTTTCATTTCTCTCTGATATATACCTGGAGTGGGATTGCTGAGTCAAATGACAACAGTGTTGAACATTTGAGGAACTGTGAGACCATTCCTTGAATCACTTTGGAAAGGATAGTGGGAGACAAATAAGAAGTTGTATTTTGATTGTCACCAGCTGAACTGTTCAACATACTGATTATAGATGAATCAGCTTCCCCTACCCCTTTTTTTAAAAAAAATTATTAATTTATTTGCAAGTCAGAGTTAGAGAGAGAGGGGGAGAGAGAGATTTTCCATCTGATGGTTCACTCCCCAGATGGCTGCAGCAGCCTCCTGCAGGTCTCCCACTTAAGTACAAGGGGCTTAAACACCTATATCATCTTCTGCTGCTTTTCCCAGGCCATCAGCAGGGAGCTGGATGGGAATTGGAGCAGCTAGGACATGAGTGGCTTTGCCTGCTATGCCACAGCGCTGACCCCTGGCTTCCCCCCTCTTCCATGGCCTTAGAGTTCAGGACAAGAGGACTCTTGGACAGAAGGAGAGAGGTGGCAGAGTGCGGGGGGAGAGAATGAACCAACCAATTTGAACAAGAGTACAAACAGGCAGATAGGAGCTAAAAGACAAGGACAGTCAAAGGAGTGTTCAGAATTGAGTCAGAAATGGCTTGAAGTCAGAGATCTGGG
Organism: Sylvilagus floridanus; assembly: GCA_949820135.1. Taxonomy (NCBI): domain Eukaryota; kingdom Metazoa; phylum Chordata; class Mammalia; order Lagomorpha; family Leporidae; genus Sylvilagus; species Sylvilagus floridanus. The sequence continues at coordinate 40,534,057 of OX463231.1, read as the reverse complement.
GGCCTCTCACAGTGTGCACTGGGAATGGATTCATTCAGCACACATGTGCCTGCCACGTGGTTATGGGGTGCCAACACAGTATCTTTAGGTGATGTTATGATTATGTGCAAGTGTGCATAGATTTCAAACTTTTCGTACCAAATAAACTTATCTTTAATTCTATCTCCCCCAATATTTTATCTTTACTTATTGGAAGGCAGAGAAAGAGAGAGAGATTGCCTCATTGGCTGATTCATTCCCCAAATGCTGGCCCCAGCTGGGCCTGGAACAGGCCAAAGCTAGGAGCTGGGAAGTCAGTCCAAACCTCCCATCTGCAAACTCTCTGCAGTATCCTTGTATACACTGTTGTACCTAAGCATCGTAAGCACATGAAGTGGCTCCCATCACATCTTAGAAATGAGAAGACTTGGGCTCAGGGGAGTGACTGGGCTGGGGCCTTGCAGTCAGCCACCTGCGATCAGGAACCTTGTCTGCCCAACTCCAAGGCCGATGTTCTTGACTACTGCATACCTGTCCATTGGCCTGGACTCCTGGGCTTCCCTTGGCCCCTTGCATATCTTTAAGAATCCTTCTTTGCAGTAGGTGTGTGATGGTAAAGTGACTCTCATAGCCAAGGGATACAGTGCGTGCCAGTGTCCCTGGTGTAAATGTTCCTACCACTGCGGATCTCAAATTACCATCACTTTGACAGCTCAAAAAATTCCTGCATACGGCACACTTAGCAATCATGAACCAGTAAGAGCAACTCCAGAGTAGTGTTACTTTGATGCCTTTGAGTTTTATGAACCATTGCACTTCATCTTTAACACCTGACTACCAAAGTTCCAGTTAGGACCACGTGTGTCCTTGAGTGTTCTGCTTAATTGAGGGCTGTAACCTGTAACACTGAAGCAAGCCATGTTTCAGGGAAACATATGCCCCCCCCCATAAAACCTGATGTTGCAGTGTTCACAGAAATAGAAGCAAAGTCATATTAAAGAAATGCACCACATTCGTATGCATTTTCCTCTTCTACCTCTAAGTAATAGTTAACATACTTTTAGGCTTATCCTAAAAATGTCAATTATAAGCCAGAGACCATATGATAGAAGCTGAAGCTGACAGAAGCCAGATCTTCTTCGACACAGTATTTCTCAGACTGGGGTCCGCATGTTGTATTGGAATTAAAATATATGCTGTATATTTTCCATGTTAATCTTTAAGAACTTGATCCGTTATAAAGATCAAGTTTCTCTCTGTGTGTGATGTTTTGCAATTCAGAGCCATTAAGCAAAAAGCCTTAGTTTCTTGTGGTAAACTAATTCCTAGATGGTGGTGGGTAATCATTTTCCTTTTGCGATGGGTGCATACATTCCTCATGGGTGAGAATGCCAGCCCATCCCTCAGAAATCCAGTCACCCTTGAAAACGTGCATGCTTTGGATTGCTTCCAGGTTTTTTACAGATTCTTTTCCGCTGCACGGTGCCTCTTGTGTTTTCATACAAACAGGCCACACTGACAACACCCAGCTCTCACTATGTGATACAGATCGCCGAGAGCAGGCTAAGTTGGCCATCTATAATCTCCCCCCATCCCCCGCCCCCAATTTCACGTGGTTCAGCAGAACAGGGTTTGCAGGAATGGTATTTCCCAGCTGCTAATGACCAACTTCATTATCCTGCCGCCCTGAGCTAACATCTTGCCTTTGGCTTATAATGGGAGTCATTACGTTCTAGAAAATTCTCTCTGCAGACTGTTACTAAATTCCATTTCCTTGGAATCAGAAAACAAATTCTCCCAAGTTTTGTGTATAATAAGCAAATGTCTTGATGAGACAAGAGCCCACATCACCTCGGTGCCTGGACCACGCCTGATGCCCTGGAGTAAGTCAGTCTCCAGACAACGCTGCAGCCCGAGCACACTGGGGTGGCCTGCCTGGGTTTTCCCTGGAACATTAGCTAAATAACATGAATATGCTCTTCCTCCTCTCCTCTCCACTCTCCGCTTCCCTCTGTAATGAAACAGCTTAAGCTCAGCTCTCTATCTCTCTCACGAGGGGCAAGAGTATTTGATCATTTCAATCTCTTGTGACCCTTGGAGCCAAAAGCAAAGACTCTTCTTTCTTTCATTTGCTCATTCCAGAAAATGCTTCTCATCAAGGCTATTGTATTTCACTGAAGGCACAACTTTCTGAAGCAAGATGTCCTGAAATTTGCTAGTGCAAAGATATATCCTTTATAAATGGCAAAAGTGGCGCTCTCAAAAGAACGCAATCACATCACAAGTGGATCGATTCTGTATTCAACAAAATTATTATGGCACAGCCAAATAACAGGGTCTGATGCTGCAAACATAACATCATCCAGTGAATCGGGATGAGGGTCAAATCTTGCCCATGGAGTTTTTCTGTTGTGTAATGTGTGAGTGTTCCTTCTTCATAAGGAACCCAGTAACGGGAAGTTTAAGTGGACATGTTCAGCAGTAATTTAAAAATGTTGACGGAGTGTCTTGTAGGTGCGTAGCAGGTGCCATTCACTTTAGAGACATAAACCTCAACCTTTGGGCCTGCAATGCCCAAAGCTCTGGGCTAGGTAATGTGGGGGCCTAAAGAGGGGTCCCTGGCTTCAGAGCGTTTCTAATCTAGAGTGAAAGAGAAACTAATACAGGAATAACCAGGCAACTGTGGACAACTGTAATACATCTGGTTTCTCTTTTAACCATCAGATCATTCCTTTTTTAAAAAAAATATTTATTTTATTTCAAAGACAGTTATAGAGAGAGGTCTTCCATCTGTTGGTTCACTCCCCAAATGACTGCAATGGCCAGAGCTGAGCTGATCTGAAGCCAGGAGCCAGGGGCTTCTTCTGGGTCTCCCATGGGGGTGCAGGGACTTGGACCATCTTCTGCTTTTCCAGGCCATAGCAGAGAGCTGGATCAGAAGTGGAGCAGCCAGGGCTTAAACCAGCACCCATATGGGATGCTGGTGCTGTAAGCCAGGCTTTAACCCGCTGCACCACAGCACTGGCCCCAGACCATTCCTTCTGTAGCTCAGGAGAGCACCCCCATCCCACCTGCTCAAAAAAAATCCTATAACCTCTGTGCTCTTGCAGCAGTTCTTTGGATTCCATTTTCCTTACTCCCTTCCAAGTCCAGCTGGATCTCAGAGTTAAAGTTATGACCAAGAAATAAATATTAAACAACAAGAAATAACTAGAACACAAGCAGTTTACAGCACAGAATATAAGGGTATTGTCAAATGTCCTTGGAAAAATGGAATTGAGAGAAGTGTGGGGTGGGTGTTTGGGGCAGTGGTTAGGATACCTGTTGGGACCCCCTCATCCCATGTCGAGTGCTCGATTCAAGGCCTGGCTGTATTTCTGATTCCAGCTTCTTGCTGATGTACATACCGGAAGGAATGGGTAGTGTCTCCAATCCTTTGCTCTCTGCCACACATGTGGGCTACCCAAATTGAGTTCCAGACCCCTGGGTTCAGCCTGGCCTAGTCCTGGTTTTTTTGCTGGCAGTTGGGGAGCAAACAAGCCAATGGAAGATATCTCAATCTCTGTCTCTCTGCCTTTCAAATAAAGTGAAAATAAAGAAGAAAAATCTTAATAAGTTTTGGTACACACAGTTGAAATCTATGCATAGTTTTCTCATACAATTTTTACATGAACTTTTCAAAGACCCCTATATATATCATTTCAAAGTGTTTCACACCCACATAGATGTATCTCTTAATTCTACATTCCTGTGAACTTTTGAGTTTCCTGTGTACATTGCCTGAACTCCCAGGGGCCAAGCACTTTGCTAAGAGGAATGAGATGCAGCGAGGAGTTACAGAGACCTCGTATCTCCCTTAATGATGGAGAATGCAAATGTTTGGTTTCTTTCTTCCTCCCACAACTATTTATTGAGCAGCTACTAAAATGTGGAAACTAGTGTTCTTGAGGCTGTGAAGATACCAGTGAGTGAAACCAAGTGCCTACTCTCACAGAGACTGTATTCTATGGGGGAGAGTAGGAGACGAAGAACATGTGAATGCAGTTTCAGGTGGTAGTAAGTGCTTTGACCAAAACAGGATGGAGAAGGGGAACTAAGCATGATGGAGGGGCCACCTTAAGTAGAGGGTCAGGAAAGTCCTCTGTGGGAAGACTGTTGAGCGGAGATTTGGTCAAGGCAGGGAGAGGGCCAGGCAGATCTCCTAGGAAGAGGGACTTGCAAATACAAAGGCCCTGAGGTGAGAAGGAGCTGCTGATTGTGGAACAGCGAGGAGACCAATGGGGCTGGAGGACAGTGACAGGCAGAAGGGACTTTGGATTCCAGCAGCTATGGCAAGAACTTTAAATAAGGTTCTGAGCATACAGGAAGCCAATGGAGGGTATTGAGCCAGGGAATGACAACCACTGACCTCTGTCCCCTAAATGCTTGTCTGTGTTTCAAGTGGCATACACACAAAGTTGTCTTGTTAAAAATTGCAGTATTGTTTGTCACAGCAAAGGAACGAAAACAAATGAAATGCCCATCCCCCGGGGGCAGTTAGGTAAAGCTGTGGCACATCCTTGCTGTGCAGTATGATAAAGCCATAAAGAGAGGAAGAGAATTGTTATGAATAGGTTGAGAATGGTCTCCAAGATACATTGTCAACTGCAAAAAAGCTTCACGAGAGTGTGTCTGTTTTGCCACTGATTGTAAAACAGTGAGGAAAATATTTGCATATATGTGCACAAAGTACTGCTGGGAACTGAAAACATTGGCATCCTTGGGGAAGGGAGCTGAGTAGATCATGGATGTGAATGGGGAGGGAACTTTCCATTGGATGCTCTTGCAGTTTAAAAAAAATTAAACCATGTGACAGAATTCTTTGCTTGTGTGGGGCATGTGCCCTGTATGTGATGTGAACATTTCTATAGAACCAAGAGGCCACAGGAATCTTAGACCAACCCATTAACCAAAGATCTTCCCAACTACTGAGAGTTGATGGAAGAGGTATTTCCCCCCGGGATGGAATGCCTCATTCTGCTGCTGAATCCATCTTTCCAGTGTTGACCTGCTGAACTGTTTTGCTTTTCCTCCATTGTCTTCCCAGTTCAGTGTCAGTAACTTTTCTGTATGTGTTCATCAGCTTTCTCCAGAGAAAAGTAATGAAGAAGACCAGCAAGATGATATATAGATATAGATAGATGATATATAGATATATTATATAGGTATATAGATACAGATAGATGATAGATGGATAGATATTGTAGGGGTTGACAAGACACAAGAACTTCAGGGTGACCTGGGTAGCTGGAGCCCCAGGAGACCTGATGGTGTGGTTGAGTTATAAGGCCAACAGGCTTAGGATTCAGAGAGAGCTGAATGTTCCTCTTTGATTCTAAAGGCAGGAAAAAGTTGACGTCTCAGTTCCAGGGTGGTTAGACAGGAGGAATTCTGTCTTACTTGGAGGTAGGTCAACCTTTTTGTTCTATTCAGGCCTGCAATTGATTGGATGAGGCCCTCTCACATCAGGGAGGGCAATTTGTATTACTTAGTTTACTTATTTTTTCAAAGATTTACTGATTGATTGATTGATTTGAAAGGCAGAATTACACAGGGAGAGGGAGAGGGAGAGGGAGAGGGAGAGGGAGAGACCTTCCATCTCCCAGTTCACTCCCCAAATGGCCGCAATGGCCAGGACTGGGCCAGGATGAAGCCAGGTTCCAGGAGCTTCATCTGGGTCCCCTATGTGGGTGCAGGGGTCCAAGCAGTTGAACCATCCTTTGCTGTTCTCCCAGGTGCATCAGCAGGGAGCTGGATCAGAAGTGGAGCAGCTGGGACTAGAATTGGCACCCATATGGGATGCTGGTGCTGCAGATGATGGCCTTACTTGCTACACCACAGCGCTAGTCTCTTTAGTTTACTGACTTAAATGTGAATTTCATCCAACAAGACTATTACAGGAAAGCCTGGAATGATGTTTAAGCACCCCATGGTCCACTTAAGGTGAAACACACAATTGATGATCACAGTGCCCCTAGGCTGCCCCCAATATCACTTCTCAGTTACTCTGCTATGTTCCCTCCCTCCCACTCCAGCCTAAAGAGACCCCTAGTGTTTTCCAGTCATCATCCCTGGCATTTCCCACCTCGCTGCCTTCACCTGTGTGGGCCCTGGTCCATCTCCGCCCACCCAACTCCTGACCGCTCACTCAGGGTCACCCAAATACCTCCTCCAGCCTGTATCTCCTGCTCACCTAATGCAGTGGCTTTTCCATCTCTCCTTTGTCCCTCTTCTGTCTCTCTTGAATATTTACCAAATGTTCTCATATGAGAGAACTTCAAAGCTCATGGAAAAGTGGAATTAAGAGATAAGTTTATTGTGTTACAAAAAAAATTTGAAAGCTGAGCATAATTTTTTCATAACACTCTTCCCCTTTTTGAAGACCCTTTGTGTAATGGTTATTGGCATGTTTGTAATTGAGTTTAGATGTCTAGCATGAGCCACTCCCTGTTTGGGGATGTGTTCAAGTGATTCAGTTAGGAGCCAGGGGGAGGTAGAGTTCCTTGCCAAGTGTTTTGACGGGAATGAACCACCTTGGTAAACCCTTTGTCAGCTTCTGCTTCCTCTTGTGGCAGGTGAGCACCTGCCCTCTGATGGTCCTTGTGAGGACCAAAGGAGATGCTGGATCCACAGCACCTTACACAGAATGTGGCAAGGAGTAGCCCTTCCACAACCAGAAGGCATTGCTGTGGCCAACCTGGAGATACTCAGCTACCAGAGTCCTAGGGACAGTTTTTCTTTTCTTTTTTTAAAGATGTATTTATTTATTTGAAAGAGTTACACACAGAGAGAGAATGAGGGACACACAGAGAGAGGTCTTCCATCAGCTGGCTCACTCCCCAATTGGCCACAAGGGCTGGGAGCTGTGCCAATCCAAAGCCAGGAGCTTCTTCTGGGTGCCCCATGTGGATGCAGGGGCCCAAAGACTTGGGCCATCTTCTGCTTTCCCAGGCCATAGCAGAGAGCTGGATTGGAAGTAGAGCAGCTGGGACCTGAACCGGCACCCATATGGGATGTTGGTGCTGCAGGCGGCGGCTTAACCCGCTATGCCACAGCGCCAGTAGGGGAATTTCTGACAGGAGTGTGCAGCAGATAGCCAAGAGCACAGTCTAGATCTCTCATACAGATGGCAGAGACGCAGCTACTTGAATCATTAGCTGTTGCCACCCATGGTGTGCATTAGCAGGAAGCTAGAGTCGGGGGCTGGAGCCAGGTATCAAACCCAGGCACTCTGACATGGGAAGCAGGTGTCTTAATCATTAGGCCAAATGCCCACCCTGGTGTGTGCTCTTTTGTGCCTGACTTCTTTTTCTTGAGTAATTCTCATGTGATTCATTCATTGATTGCATGTAGGAATATTTCATTTATTGTCATTACTGAATAGAATTCCATTGTATGAATGTATCATTTTTCTGTTCATCCTGCTGTTGATGGACACTGAGGTTGTTTGCAGTTTGAGGTTGTTATTAACAATGCTGCTATGAGCATCCTTGTACATGTCTTTTGATGCCCATGTGGTTGCATTTTTGTTAGGTAAACCCAAGAAACAAATTACCGAGACTTAGGCTATGCACATATTTGGTTTTAATAGTAACGTGATTGGCCAATTTACATTCACACAAAGAGTGTATGAATCTAAAAGTTTCACTCGGTTTTTTTACATCATTGCTGATGCTGAGTCTTGAAAAACATCTTAATTTTAGTCATGTTGGGTATGTGTTGGGATGAGCAGCTTTGAATAGCGCCACCATGTGGCAGTGGAAGACAGTGGCGACCATGGGTCTGATCTAAGATATGCTTTCCCAAGACAGTATGGCACAAAACAAGGGTTGAGGAGGGGAAGAAATTTGTTTATAGAGATTTCAGAAATAGTTTTATTGAGATAGAATTCACATTCTACATAGTTCACTGTGTGTAATTCAGTGGCTTCTAGTATATTCACAAATATGTGCAACCATCACTGTAGTTAATTGTGGGACATTTTCTTTTCTTCAGAAAGAAATGCTTTGCCCTTTCGCTGTTGCCCTCCTGTCACCCAGCAACCACTCATCTTTCTGTGTCTATAGGTTTTCCTATAGACTTTCCCGTGAAGGGAGTCATACTCCATGTGGTGCTTCCTGAATGGGATCTTTCCACCAGTGTTGATCTTTTCCAAGTTCATCTGTATTACTGAATCTATCAGTAGTTCCCTTCTCTCTATGGCCAAATGATGCCTTGTTGTTTGAACATACTGAATTTTCTTATCCATTCAATCACTGATGGACTACAAAGTGTTGATGTCTGCTGTTTTTGTTTGTTTGTTTGTTTGTTTTTTTAGCATCACTGCTCTAGTTCGTTTATTAGTTTGATGCTGAGTGTCCTCTGAGGGGCCATGTGTTAAAAGCTTGGTTCCTAGGGTGGTGCTGTTGTTGGGTGGTAGAGCCTTCAGGAGGTGAGGTGGTGGTCAGGGTCGTGGTCGGGAGGTAGCTCTAGGGAGGGTGTTACTATAAATTAAGTCCAAGTTTGAGCCTAACCCCTCTCTCTACCTCATGACTAGCTATGTGACCCTCCCTCCAAGTACACTGTGCCATCCACCACGAGGACTTCCCCATGGACTTTAGCCTCAGAATTGTGAACTAAATAAACCTCTTTCCTCTACAAGTAAGTTGTCTCAGGTATTTCGTTGTAGCCACAAAAAGCATAATGCATTATTATTTAACTCAGTAGACTAGCATAAAAGGATTCATCGGTGCCTTATACATACATACACCCATACATTAGAGTGACAGTCTCAGAGACTTTGATGATACTTCGTGCTCTGTAAAATTTGAAGATCCCCGAATTAAAAACCAGTGTGGGCTGCTGAAGCCCCCAGCATTTATTTCAGATAAGCAAGATGGAAAAGGGAACCAAAGAATAGTCATTTCTGCTAATGTGGCAGATGAGTGTTCCAGCTCATTTAAATTTAATTTAGAATAATGAGAGATTTGATCAATACTTCAAGTGTTAAGGAGCTGCTTATTCTAAAATTATGTTATCTTTCCTCTAGTAGCCTCTGAGGCTCTGACCCTGCCTCTCTCAATTCCACATCTTCTCAAAGAGGCTAGCTCCCTAGCCTTGATTCCCTGCCTCATACCCTGTCTGCTGTCTGTGCACCTGATGAAGTTCAGGGCCAGCCCAGCCTTCTCCAGCAAAGACCTTAGTCCGTGCTCTTTTGCTTGTAGATAACAGAACCTCATTCACTCTAGCACTAGGAATCTTTCTCTGTGGATGTGTGCTTTTTGCTCTACCCCTATCCATGCCTTCCAGGATTTTTGATGTTGTCTAGAGAGATTTCTGCTGATGACTTCTGGCGTTGGTGGGTTGAGGTTAAGGATGTTGCTGAACATCCTGTGTGTGCAAGTGAGTCACAGTCCTGGAGGCTGCAAGTTTAAAATCAAGGTGTCAGCAAGGCTAGGCTCCTTTTCAAGGCTCCACAGGCGAATCCTTCCTGGGTCTCCAGCTTCCAGTGGCTGCCAGCGATCCTCAGAACAGAGCTCCCTCACTGCAGCCTCTGCTGCTCTTGGCCCATGGCCGTCTGCGCTGTGTCTCTCTGTTTCCACTTGGTGTGCTCCTCCCTGTGTGTCGTGTCTTTGCCTCTCTTCTTGCAAGGACACCCTAATACAGTGCGACCTCATCTTTAATGACATCTGCAAAGATCCTATTTCTAAAAAAAAAAAAAAAAGCTCCATTCACAGATAATGAGGGTTAGGACTTGGACATATCTTTTAGGGGACACAATTCTACCCACTACAAATAGGTATAGAGCCCCGGGGAGAGGTCGGAGAGTCATGACAGGAAGTACAAGGGTCTTCAAAAGTCTGGCTGGCAACCTTCTCTTTCTTGGTTTGGATGCTATTATGCAGTGGTTTCAATTTGTGAAATTCGCACAGCTTTTCCTGCATGATATATGCACTTTTCTCTACAAATGTTATTCTTCAATAAAAAAATTTAAGTCATATTTATTTAGAATTTGTACTTGTTTATTCTGATTTATGTTTCTCTAAAATATTACGGAAGAGCAAATATATCAGAGTCTCAACATAAGGCAGAGAAGACTGTAATTGGATATATGAGCATGGCTGTGACTTCTCCCCTGTATTTATGATCTAGAAACTATAAAATGAGTAAAAACCATGATATATTTGATATTTGATATTTTTATTCTTTGAAACAGCATCTGTATACATTTGAAAAATATTTGCACATCAATGCTTTAAGTATTACATATTTGTTTGCCTGCCATGTGTGTTCACAGCCTCATTGCAATAATTCAGTGGCACTGCCACGGGTTGGGATTCACTTATCTAAAACCCTTTAGGGAGTAACATATAGTGGCAAAAAACCTGGAATTTGGAATTGGAATACCTGGGTTGGAATGCCCAGCTCTTATCATTTTCTTTGGGGCATGCCTCAGTTTTCTTGCCTTTAAAATGGGGTGGTATCATGGTGTCTAATTCATGGGCACAAGGTACCACACAGCATACCGTGGCAATCCTTGGGGTCTCAAAGACTTCAGAGGTGGAGCACCTCCTTCCTGTGATTGGAGCTGAGAGACCCCAAGGGTCACTCCCCCCAAACCAGTGAGAAGATGAACAGCAAGTCTGTCCAACGTTTACATCCTGTGCTTATACAGTACCCTGTGGGATCCAGCCAGGCTTTTGCAGGAAGTGAACTGGGGCTCTGTACAGCTGCTTCTCACAGCCAGCCAGCTTATTTGGAGAGGATGCCTGGACGTGGAGGGGACGCCAGGACACAGTGGGTGGCAGCTGTTGACCTGAATGCCCAGCCTGCTCCATGTGGTGGCTCTGTCTTAGCCCATTTTCTGTTGCTGTAACAGAGTGGATACTGATAAAGAAGATTTACTTAGCTCGCGGTTCCAGAGGCTGGACCTCCGAGACCGTGGCACTGGCACCTGGCCCAGGGCTTGTGTTGCATCAAAGGTGAGAAAGAGCAAGTGTGCTAGCCCAGGTCTCGCTTCCTCTCTTCCTCTTCCTCTTCTTCCTCTTCTCCTCCTCTTTCTCCTCCTCCTTTTCCTCCTCCTCTTCCTTTCTTCCTCCTTTCTTCCTTCTTCAAAAAGATTTATTTATTTTACTTGAAAGAGTTACACAGAGAGAAAAGGAGAGGCAGAGAGACAGACAGACAGACAGACAGGAGAGGTCTTCCATACGATGGTTAGCTCCCCAATCTGGAGCCAATCCAGAGCCAGGAGCTTCTTCCGGGTCTTCCATGTGGATGCAGGGGCCCAAGGACTTGGGCCATCTTCTACTGCTTTCCCAGGCCATAGCAGAGAGCTGGACGGAAATAGAGCAGCCGGGACTTGAGCCAGTGCCCATATGGGATGCCAGCACTTCAGGCAGTGTCTTTACCTGCCACGCTGTAGCACCGGCCCCCTCTCTTCCTCTTCTTACAAAGCCACTAATGCCAGCATGAGTCCCACCCTCCTGACCTCATCTACTCCTCATCACCTCCCTGAGGCCCACCTCCAAATACCATGAAGGTAAGAGTTTGGGAATTCAGTTTCCAACACCAGGTTTTTGGAGGAGCATGCCTTCCAAGCATGCTACCAGGCATGAAGGTTTTGGGAGCAGCACCTCTATGAGATCTTGCATCTACCCCAGGAAATTCATAATTCTGTGACACTCTAAGACTTTTTTTTGACAGGCAGAGTGGACAGTGAGAGAGAGAGACACAGAGAAAGGTCTTCCTTTGCCATTGGTTCACCCTCCAATGGCCGCCGCGGCCAGCGTGCTGTGGCCGGCACACCACGCTGATCCGAAGCCAGGTACTTCCTCCTGGTCTCCCCACGTTGGTGCAGGGCCCAAGGACTTGGGCCATCCTCCACTGCCCTCCCACAGCAGAGAGCTGGACTGGAAGAAGAGCAACCGGGACAGAATCCAGCGCCCCGACCAGGACTAGAACCTGGTGTGCCAGCACTGCAGGTGGAGGATTAGCCTAGTGAGCCGCGGCACTGGATGCTAAGACCTTTTTTAAAAGATTTATTTATTTATTTGAAAGGCAGAGATGGCAGAGGCAGAGAGAGAGAGACAGACAGAGAGGTCTTCCATCTGCTGGTTCACTCTCCAAATGACCACAATAGCCAGAGCTGAACTGATCCAGAGCCAAGAGCCAGGAGCTTCTTCCGAGTTTCCCATGAGGGTGCAGGGACCCAAGCACTTGGGACATCTTTTGCTACTTTCCTAGGCTGGATGAGAAATAGAGTGGCCGGGACTTGAACTGGTGCCCGTATTGGATGCCGACATTGCAGGTGGCAGTTTTACTCACTATGCCACAGCGCCACCCCCACCAAGACCTTTTACAGGAAAGTCTGTGACCTCTACAATTTCCCCTCACCTTTACCACTTGGTCCTCCCTTGGCCACAGTGAAGTAGCAGTTGGATGACTTCCAGGTTTGCTCTGATCAAACAGGGTGTTCCTAAATTTAGGGTCCAAGCTCCCTTCTTCCTTCTCTCTCATTCCTTGGCACCCTATTGTCTCCAATTCAGAGAGCAACGTTCCTCAAATCTTTTCAGTTCTTCCTGAAAAAGATCTATCTGATAAAACTCTTTGAGGTTCATTTTCGGAAAAAGGCAGGGCCCTTTCTAGATATTGTTGAGTGTGTGGGGAGGGGTCAGGCAGGGTGGGAATGCCAGCGGGGTGAAGGAATTCTAAGTGACATCGTGGGAAAGGCCTGGACCTACAAACAAGGAACCATATTTATATTTATATTATTAATGATGTGACAGCTGCTTACTTAATCTCTCTGCCTTCATTTGTAAGGTGGAGATCTCTGTCATTGGATGATGAGATGAGTGAATAAGTTATGAAGTGAAAAGCACCATGAATCGAGCATATCACATGAGAAACTTTCAATTAATGTTGGCTGTTATTTTTACTTTTGCTTTCCTAACCAAATGACCTTTGGCAGGTCATTTGTCCTCTCTGGACGTCAGTCGCCTCATTCTAAGAAGAGAAAATAGAGCATTCTTTGGGTCCCTTCTAGCTTGAATATGCTGGCTTTGTGGTGCTAGCTTGACAAGAAGTCCCTTCCAATGTCCCTAAAATGATATCATGGAGAATAGGGTTGGATAGGGCTTATTGATATATAGTTGTGGGGGAGGACGAGTGTTTGATAACTAAAGGTGTATCAGATTGTTTTCTTAAAATTGTAAAAGTGTCATAACATGCAATTTACCATTTTAGCCGTTTTCCTGTGCACAGCCCCATGGCATTAAGTGTAGTTAGATAGTTGTGCAGCCATTGCTGCTGTCCGTCTCCAGGGCTTTTCGTTATCCCGTTCTCAGCCTTGTACTCATTAAACAGTAGCTCCCCATGTCCCCCACCCACGACCCTTTGCAACCACGCTCCTTCCTTCTGTCTCCACGTACCTGACTATTGTAGACACCTCACATAACTGAACTCACGTGATACTTGCCCTTTTGTGTCTGAGCAGAATATCTTTGAAGTTCTTCTGTATTGTAGCATATGTCAGAACTTCAAAACTTTTTTTTAAAGACTTTATTTATTTGAAAGTCAGAGTTACACAGAGATGGAGAGAGAGAGAGAGAGAGAGAGAGAGAGAGAGAGAGAGAGAGGAAGGGAGGCAGAGAAAAGAGGGAGGGAAGGAGGGAGGGAAGGAGGAAGGGAGGAGGGGAGGGAGGGAGCGGGAGGTCTTCCACCTGCTGGTTCACTCCCCAATTGGCTGCAATGGCCGGAGCTGCGGCAGTCCGAAGCCAGGAGCTTGTTCTAGGTCTCCCATGTGGATGCAGGGTCCCAAGCACTTGGCCATCCTCTGCTGCTTTCCCAGGCACATTAGCAGGGAGCAGAGTCAGAAGTGGAGCAGCCAGGTCTCGAACTGGTGCCCATATGGGATACCGACACTGTAGGCGGCAGCTTTACCTGCTATGCCACAGTGCCAGCTCCTCAATACATGTTTTAAAGATTTATTTACTTATTTGAAACGCAGAGTTATGGAAGGAAACAGAGATAGATCTTTCATCTGCTGGTTCACTTCCCAAAAGGCCACAATGGCTGGAGCTGGGCCAATCCAAAGCCAGGAGCCAGGAGCTTGTTCTAGGTCTCCCATGTGGGTGCAGGGGCCCAAGCACTTGGGCCATCCTCTGCTGCTTTCCCAGGCACATTAGCAGGGAGCCGGGACATGAACAGGCATCTATATGGGATGCTGGTGCTGCAGGTGACAGCTTAACCCACTATGCCACAGCATCGGCCCCAGAATTCCATTTTTTTTTTAAGGTTGAATTACATCCCACTGTGTGACTATACTACATTTTGTTTATCCATGCATCCATGCGTCCTTGCATGGGCATTCTTGTTGTTTTCCACCATTGTAATTAATGTTGCTATGAATATTTGGTATACAAAATAGCTTTTCACATCTCTGCTGTTCAGTCTTTTGTATGTATACCTGGAAATGGCGTTGCTGGAACACACAGTAACATTATCTGTAACTTTTTGAAGAACAGCCATTCTGTTTTCTGCAGCGACTATAGCATTTTATGTTCCTATCTGCAATGTGGGAGTGTCCAATTTCTCTCCATCTTTGCCAAAACTCATTTTCTATTTTTTCTTTTTATTATAATAGCTGTGATGGTTAATTTTATGTCATTGTGGCTGGGCCACAATCATCAGATAGTTGCTCAAACATTATTTTGGGAGTTTCTTGAAGGGTATTTTTGGATACCACTTAAAGAGGCCAGTGTTTAAGGGAGCGTAGTGGGTAAAGCTGCTGCCTGCAATGCTGGCATCCCATATGGGCACCAGTTCGAGTCCCAGTTGCTCCACTTGTGATCCAGCTCCCTGCTAATGGCCTGGGAAAAGTAGCAGAAGATGGCTCAAGTGCCTGGGTCCCTGCTACCACACAGGAGCCTGGAAGAGGTACTTGGCTCTTGGCTTTGGCCTGGCCAAGCACTGGCTATTGCTGCTATTTGGGGAGTGAACCAATGGATGGAAGATCTCTCTCCTTTGTTCTCTGTAATTCTGACTTTCAAATAAATAATTTTTTAAAAAAAGATTACCATTGAAATGGCTGGACTCCAAGTAAACAGGTCGCCTTCCATAATGTGGGTGGCCTCATCTCATGCATTGATGGCCTACATAGGACAAAAAGACCAGCACTCTTCTGAGTAGTGAGAGTTTTTCAGCAGATGGCTCTTAAACCACCCGTATCCATACCTGTGTCTACATCTGTCCATCAGGGTGTAGGTAAAGATAGGTGGAGAGTGGTCCTGTTTCTCTGGCATGCCCTAATGTAATAGCGATCCTAATGCATGTGAAGGTGGCATTAGTATTTGCCTATGTATTAGAAATAAACAGAAATGTTTAAGTAGTGTGTATACAACCTTTATTGTCAGTCACTATGATCCAGGCCCCACTCTATGTGTTCACATGTCTTAGCTGGTGGGATGCACTCAGCAGCCGCACACAGCAGCCTGGAGACGAGAAGGGGACAGAGAGGGTAAGGCAGTCTTGCTGGAGGCCGTGCAGCTGGTGCGCGGTGACTTGAACTCATCAGGCTGGTTCCAGAAGTCTGGCTTTTGCCAAGCGATGTTCAGACACCTTCTGTTCTAGCAGTGTCGGCAAATTCTAGTCATCCGGGTTTCCGGGATTCTCTTTCCATCACCTCCTCTCGTCCTAAAGGCCCTCCTGTCCTGTTGCCTGGAGTCAGCCGTGATGGGCTGCTGCAGGGCTTCCTATTGGGGGCGAGGAAAGAGCAGTGGTTTCTGGCGGTCTCAGAACCCTGCAAACGTGCCCTCGAGAAGAAAGCTGGGAGCTGCTAAATCCTTTTACACTAAAAGGGGAAAATTAGATCCTTTAAGAATGAAAAGTATTCCCATCATGTGTTTCAGCCAAATAACGAAAGTGTACTCGTCTATTAACTACACTTCCAGACTCCTTGCTCGGCGTCGCAGGGCCCTCCTCTCACCAGGATGGAGTGAGGACAAGCTTTCAGAAGCAGCCGTGGAATCCACTTCAAGAAAAGTCTCACAAGGCCAGCGAGGCTGGGATTCCCCTCCACAAGAATTGCCCAGCCAAGCAATTAGGTCAGCTTCCAAAGTCGCTAACTTCCAGTTGAGCTTGATGGACGCTGGAGCCAAGGTATAACATCATGGGTTTCATTTCTTTTTTTTTTTTCTTTTTTGACAGAGTGGACAGTGAGAGAGAGAGAGAGACTGAGAGAAAGGTCTTCCTTTGCCATTGGTTCACCCTCCAATGGCTGCCGCGGCTGGCGCACTGCGGCTGGCACACCGCGCTGATCCGAAGGCAGGAGCCAGGTGCTTTTCCTGGTCTCCCATGGGGTGCAGGGCCCAAGAACCTGGGCCATCCTCCACTGCACTCCCGGGCCACAGCAGAGGGCTGGCCTGGAAGAGGGGCAACCGGGACAGAATGGATTAGCCTAGTGAGTTGCGGTGCCAGCCTGGGTTTGGTTTCTTTAATGATTAAACTCCTCCTTCAGGAAAAAATTCTAACCTACATTTAGAATTTGGAAACAGTGCCAGGCTAGGTTCCTCTCTTTAGAATTGTTCTAAGTGTCTTCATATTCACTTGAGGTTGACATTACTGGGTCTCTCTCTCTCTTTCTTTTTTTTTTTTTTTATAAGACTTGTTATTTATTTATTTATTTATTTATTTATTTATTTATTTATTTATTTTGACAGGCAGAGTTAGAGAGAGACAGGGAGAAAGGTCTTCCTTTTTCTGTTGGTTCACCCCCCAAGCGGCCGCTACAGCTGGTGCGTTGCGTCTAGTGCGCTGCTCTGTTCTGAAGCCAGGAGCCAGGTGCTTCTCCTGGTCTCCCATGCAGGTGCAGGGCCCAAGCATTTGGGCCATCCTCCACTGCACTCCTGGGCCACAGCAGAGAGCTGGCCTGGAAGAGGAGCAACGGGGACAGGATCTGGCACCCAAACTGGGACTAGAACCCAGTGTGCCGGCACCGCAGGTAGAAGATTAGCCTATTGAGCCAGGGTGCCTGCCTATTTATTTATTGAAAGGCAGAGAGAGAGAGAGAGAAAATATGAATGAATGAATGAATGAATGAGTGAATGAATATGAATGATTGAGAACCTTTCATCTAGTGGTTCACTCCCCAGATGCCCAGAACAGCTAGGACATGGACCAAGCTGAAGCCAGGAGCCAGGAACTCTATCTGGGTTTCCCACAAAGGTGGCAGGAACCCAAGCACCTGGTCCATCATCTGCTCCCTCCCATGTGCATTAGCAGGAAGCTGAATCAGAAACTCAGAGCAACCAGGACTGGAACCAGCACTGATAGATGCTGTGGGCATCCCAGGCAGCAACTTAACTGGCTGCACCACAACACCCAGAATCAAAGCCTGGATAATTTTTTCCAAGCTGTTTCCTTGCCCCTAATCATCTTCTCAGAACAACTGCCTCTACTTTCTGCAATGTGCCTTGGAAACGAGCCTTTCCCAGGTTGTAAGCATTGGCTGCCACTGGAAGGAGACTTAGCAGAGCATGGAACACCTCACGTGGCTTCCAAGACTGTTAGATCAGAGTAGAACCTTCAAGACCATAAAATCACACTTTTCTAAAAAAAAAAAAATTATTTACTTGAGAGGCAAAGTTGTAGAGAGGGATAGACAGAGAGGTCGTCTATCTGCTGGTTCACTTCCCAAATCGCCACAACTGCTGGAGCTGGGCCAGATCGAAGCCAGGAGGCTCATCTAGGTCTCCCACGTGGTTGCAGGGGCCTGAGCACTTAGGCCATCGTCCACCGCCTTCCCAGGCTATCAGCAGCGAGCTGGGTTGGAAGTGGAGCAGCCGGGACTTGAACCGGCAGCTATTTGGGATGGCAGTGCCACAGGTGGATACTTAACCTACTATGCCACAGCACCAGCCCCTAAAATCATACTCTTTATCTTTACAGATAAGAAAACTAACGCTTAGAGGAGTGTATGGAAAGCCATGGGTGGATTTTAAACAAGAAAGGGCCAACAGGATTCTCTGTGGGTCTCTCCTATTGAATCCACTTATTAAATCCAGAGGGACACAAAGCAGAGTTGGAGGCTGGGAAAATACATTCAAAAAAGAGGGGCTGGTGTTTAGCGCAGCAGTTAAGACTCCCAGGTGCCTGGGTTGGATACCCAACTCCAGCTTCCTGCTGATGCAGAGCCTCGGAGGCAGCAGTAATGGGTCAAGTAATTGATTTCCTGTCACTGACTTGGGAGACCTGGGTTGAATTCCCCGTAACCCGTCTTCAGCACCACCCAGCCTGTTGCAGGCATCCGAGGAGTGAACCAGATGTGAGTGTCTCTCTCTCTCTCTCTCTCTCTCTGTCCCTCTTCCCTCTTCCCTCTTCCCCACTCCCCTTCCTCCTACCCCCTCCACTTCCTCCCTCCCCCCTCTATCTCTTTGCCTCTCAAACAAATTTAAAAAAAAAACCTTTTTAGTCTTTAAAAAGATTCCACAGACAGAAATGATGCTAGCTGCAGAACCAGCAAGGCTCTCTCATAACCGGGGAGTGTGGGGCAGGGGAGGAGGCTTGGCCGACTGCGATCTCTGCGTGAGTCTGCGGAGACAGTGACCAGCCAGCTGTTTACAAACCTAATTAAATTCCAATAATAGTACAGTCACATTGTGTTCATCTGTGGCAGGATCTGGAAGGACACGCCAAGTTATTCATCTGCATTAGGCACCCGCTTCCCAGCCCCATGGCACTTCTTGCCTTCTTGCCTTTCCTTTGTTCATGTTAGTCTTTCCCAAAATGCCCCTTCAGCTCTGCTTTATCTAGTGAAATGCAACTCATTTTTCAGTTTGAATCAATAAGAACTACCTTGCTGTAAATCTCTCCTCCTCTCCCAGCTGTTACCCTTCCTTCCTTCCTTCCTTCCTTCCTTCCTTCCTTCCTTCCTTCCTTCCTTCCTTCCTTCCTTCCTTCCTCCTTTCCTCCCTCCCTCTCTCCCTCCCTCCTTCCCTCCCTCCTTCCCTCTCTCCCTTTCTCTCTCTCTCTCTCTCTCTCTCTCTCTCTCTGTCTGTCTTTCTGTCTTTTTCAAAATTTATTTATTTGAAAGTTAGAGTTACAAAGAGAGAGGAGAGGCAGAGAGAAAGAGATCTTCCATCTACTTTAACTCCCCATTTGACTGCAACTCAGCTGAAGCTGAGTCAATCTGGAGCCAGGAGCTTCCTCCAGATCTCCCATGTGGGTGCAGGGGCCCACGCACTTGGGCCATCTTCTGCTGCTTTCCCAGGCCATAGCAAAGAGCTAGATCAGAAGTGGAGCAGCCAGGACTCAAACCGTTGTGCACTGCAACGGTGGCGGCTTTACCCCCTATGCCACGGCGCTGGGCCCTGTTACTGTTTCAAAGCTGACATCCCCTGGTAGGGATTCACAGCCATACCAGTAGTTTACAAGTTGGATCGGCTCTACTGGGCTGGGCAGTGCCCATGCTGTGTTATAGGTCAGGAATGTTACATCTCGTTGCTGTCGCTCTAGCATGTGTAATGTTGGGGTACAGGGTGGTGGGCTTGGCCCCCATCTCTGCTTTTAGACCATGAGCCCCTTGAGGTCTAGACAGGGTCCACGATGGCTGTTTGCACAGTGGTTATGATGCCACTCAGGATACTGGGCTTCCACATCAGAGTGCTTGTGTTCAATTCCTGCCTCCACTCCAGGGGACGCACACCCTGGGAGGCAGCAAGTGATGGCTCAAGTACTTGGGTCCTTGTCACCCGTGCGAGAGACCCAGATTGAGTGCCAGGCTCCTGGCTTCAATTTGACTGGGCCCCAGGTCTTATGAGCATTTGTGAAGTGAACCAGCAGATGGAAGATCTCTGTCAGTCTTTGTCTCTGCTTTTCAAAAAAAAAAAAAAAGGTGTTTTTTTAAAGTCCAGGCATTCCCATAGCCATCTGCTACTTTAACAAGATACCAGGTTTAAGTCTTCCAACTTCAGCAGGTGGATACCCCCTTTCACTTAGAGACTTTAGTTGAAATTGATATGATATACAAAGGTGGCATTGCTTACTTTAAAGATATTTGGGAATGTTCTGAGAGTACACCTGGTTGATATAAGCTTTCAGAGGCAGGGACACCCATGGCTATAATTTTCAGAAGATGTATTATAGAATCCAGCAGATCAAAAACATAGTGGGTGAATGAAATTAAAAGATAAGTATACTTTGGTGCAAAGACTTTTTGAAAGCATGCAGAGTTGTTTTCATAATAAGCATTTTCCACAAACGTTTTGAAGACCCCCTTAGGTCTACAGTCTACTCAGAATATAGTTCAACTCAGGAGTCTAACAACTCTGAGTTTGCATTCTATCTATGCCAAATGCTCACCACATGACATCACCAACAACTATATGTTTTAACTTCCCCTGGCTGTTCCCCAAACCCGTACATGTATTTTTAGTACCTGGTTCCTAAAAGGCATTATACGATGTTGAATGCACTCAAGCATACCTTTCAATGTTTGGAGCATCCAGATTCCAAAAGTAGAACTTTATGCTTTTACATTTTTATGTTTAACCTTGCAGTTTTTGCCTTAAATCCAGCAACAACCGGACTTGAACGATTTTTATTAAGCTCTTTACATGAGCAGGACACTGTGGCTTGCACTTACTCAAATCCAAATTAAGGTCTAACTCTGAAAATCACCTTTTTAAAGTACCACACTCCATGGAGGGAGGAAGTAGGCCAAGCACCTCTGGACAAGCTGTTGGAAGAGAGCCACCATTTCTTTTTAACTTTTGTTACTTGCTACCAGCATGGAAATGAATTTATTTCTGTCAACACCCCCTTCCAAAGAAAGCATTAAAGCAATGAAGAAATTCTGGATTGGACATCATAATAATGATTCCTTCTCATGGAAAGTTTATGGTCTGATTTTAGCTGTGTAATTTTGTCATGGCTCAAGCTGAGACTCAGTTATTGTTTTCCAGTATCTAAAATGAGTATAAGAGAACTTTTCCAGTCCTTTGATCTGTGACTCCGTTTTCTTCCAACTTAAAAGGATAACAAGAGCTGCCTGAGAGTTGGCTGTGAAAACTAAGTGAGGAGTGTGTGTGTGTGTGTGTGTTACATGTTGATTATCATTTATGAAGGCACTTTAAAATGTTAATGGGAAAATGGAGTTAAAGGATAAGTTTATTTTAGTGCATAATTTGTTCATAATGTGCATCTTCATGAACTTTTGAAGACTCCTTGTATCCTATTATCACATTTTACTTGAGGTTATTTTTTGCTTGAGTTAAGGCAACTTTGCTGCACTACATCTCCACTTCATTCCTTCTTCTCTGTGCTGTTATTGCCATATATGTTAACTTGCTCTCTACGTAGTATAAACAAATACTGGTGTTATAGTTACTTAGATAATGTTGTCTTTTTAGAGGCTTTCAGGGACAGGAAGATACATGATATTTTTAGAGTCTTTTATATTTGCCTACTATCAATTACTTCTTTCTATTCATTCAGATTAGCATCTAGTGTTATTTTTGTTCTGAAGAACTTGCATTAGTATTTCCTATAAGACAAGTCTTCCAGAAACACTTTATCTTCGTTTATATGAAAAAAAAAACACATCATTTTGCCTTCAGTTGTGAAGGGTAGTATGACTGAATGTAGAATTCTTGTTGATATCTTATTCTTTTATTTCTTTTATTTTTCTTTCTTATTTCTTTCAACTGCTTTCAGTTTTGCATATATCATGCCATCGCCTTTGCCCTCTATTGTTTCTACTTAGAAATCAGCTGTTAATCATACTCCTGTTTTCCTGTAGGTGATGAGTTTTTCTTTGTTTTTGTCTTTCAGTGGTTTGACAATTATGTGTACAGGTGAAGATGTCTTTGTGCTTAGGCTCCTTGGGAGTTGTTGGACTTCTAGGATCTATGGACTAGCGTGCTGGCTCCCAGTCGGCCAAGGATGTGTGGAGAGCTTACTGAGCATCCACAGTGACTCTTTCCAGGATACCCTTGTTAAATTCCTAGCTAGTCCCCTGTTCTGCCACTTGCCTCAACCAGCAGTGCAATTGTGGGCAGTCATAACCATGTTTTCCCTGCTTCTTTCTTACTGAACTTCTTAGTTTTACTTCAAAGCATGGGTTTCCCCCTTTTCACTCCAAATTCAAGTTCCCTCCAACTTCAGTGGGCCTCATTGCATCCTCAGAATGTTCATGGAAAACTCACATTATGAAAAAATTATCCAATGAGTTTATTTTGTTACATCAAAACATTTTCATTTTGTTTTTTGTGAACTTTAAAAAATAAAGGTTTACTTTTATTTATTTGAAAGGCAGTGAGGGAAGAAAAAAGAGAGAGACACAGAGAAACAGAATTCCTATCCAATGTTTCAGCCCCCCGACCCCTCAAATCCACAGTAACTGGGGATGGCCAGGCTGAAGCTAAAAGCCTAGGTCTCAGTCCAAGTCTTCCACCTGGGTGGCAAGGACCCATGTACTTGAACCATCATCTGCTACCTTCCAGAGTGTGCATTAGCAGAAAATTGGAATTGGGAGTGGAGCTGGGACTTGAGCGCAGATACTCCAGAATGGGACATAGGCGTCCTGAGCAACATTTTAGCTGCTACACCAAATTTCTTGTGAACGTCTAAGTGTCTTCATACTAATATGCACAGATTCTTACATTACTGTGCCACCAGCGCAGTGGGAGGATGGGAAAATTCCAAGTAAGAATACCTTAGACTTCTGTTGTTACCTAAAGCACAGCAGGTTTTCATACATAATTACTTTTAAATTTCCTGCTTGCCTTTGGTCAATCTCCAGAACTGTGAAATGATCATCTTTTAAATAATCTCGTCCAGTTTTCTTGTTGTTGGAATTTGCCTACCATTTCTTTCTGTTCCAGCAAGTTCTGCTGGTGTATGCACCTTTAATAGTTTTTATACACAGAAATCAATTGTTTTCTAGAAATATTATACGAGTTTAAGCTTCTATCAGTAGCATATGAGAGTGCCACTTTTCCCATAAATTTTTCTGGTTTGGATAATAGTATTAAATAACTACATCATGATTTATAGATATAAAAGTTCATCAACTGAGTCTGATTTACTCATTTTTGTTAAAAGATTAAAGTAGTGGCCGACGCCGTGGCTCAACAGGCTAATCCTCCGCCTTGTGGCGCCGGCACACCGGGTTCTAATCCCGGTCGGGGCGCCGGATTCTGTCCCGGTTGCCCCTCTTCCAGGCCAGCTCTCTGCTGTGGCCCGGGAGTGCAGTGGAGGATGGCCCAAGTGCTTGGGCCCTGCACCCCATGGGAGACCAGGAGAAGCACCTGGCTCCTGCCTTTGGATCAGCGTGGTGCGCCAGCCGCAGCGCTCTGGCCGTGGCGGCCATTGGAGGGTGAACCAATGGCAAAAGGAAGACCTTTCTCTCTCTCTCTCTCTCACTGTCCACTCTGCCTGTTTAAAAAAAAAAAAGATTAAAGTTGTTTATTTTCATCTTATTTGAAAGAGAAACAGAGACAGAGATGGAGACAGCTCAGCTACCGATTCACTCACCGAATGCTTGCAACAGCTGGGGCCTGGCCAAACTGAAGCCTGGAGCTTGGAACTCAATCTGGGTTTCCTATGTGGGTGACAGGGACTGAAGTACTTCAGGCTTCCCCTGCTACCTCCCAGGGTTCACAGTAGCAGGAAGCTGGTATCAGAAGCAAAGCTGAGACTTCGCTTCCAGCCCAGAGAGTACAACATGGGACACGGGTGTCCCAAGTGACATGTTAACCCCTGAGCCAGATGCTTGTCCCTGAGTTTAATTTAAATTTATTTAATTCCCAGTACTTCAGTGATCTTGAGAATAGTATTAGTTGATAGTATATGTGTTCAAAGTCCCTGGATATGGGCCGGCGCCGTGGCTCAACAGGCTAATCCTCCGCCTTGCGGCGCCGGCACACCAGGTTCTAGTCCCGGTCGGGGCACTGGATTCTGTCCCGGTTGCCCCTCTTCCAGGCCAGCCCTCTGCTGTGGCCCAGGAGTGCAGTGGAGGATGGCCCAGGTGCTTGGGCCCTGCACCCCTTGGGGAGACCAGGAAAAGCACCTGGCTCCTGGCTCCTGCCATCGGACAAGCGCGGTGCGCCAGCCGCAGCGCGCCGACCGCGGCGGCCATTGGAGGGTGAACCAACGGCAAAAGGAAGACCTTTCTCTCTGTCTCTCTCTCTCACTGTCCACTCTGCCTGTAAAAAAAAAAAAAAAAAAAAAAAAAAAACAAAGTCCCTGGATATAAAACTTTTCTTTAGAAAATGCAAAGCATGTATCACTATCTTGAAATACTTCCACTCTGACCACAATCCAAATAGTTCACATAGTGCTTGCATTCAAGATGCAAAAGATAAGCCCAGAAAGGTCCCTGCCTCACGTCAGAAGAACCCAGGGTTTATTTAATACATGTATAGTGCCCATCTCTGGAAATATTTGTAATGATGTTGCAGCAAACCATTCTGCAAGGTTAGAAAATTTCTCAGGAAATGTAGCAACTGTAGGATTTGGCAGGAAATTGGAGGAGATATCATGGCTCCGTAAGACAACTCAGTGTCTGGATTTAATTTCTTTTTTTTTTAAACAATAAGTTTATTTAAACAAGAAGACACTTGACATGAAGGGAAAACTATCTAGGATTCATTTTTTTAAGAGTAATTTACCCCTACTTAAAGACAGATTGCCCTACATGTAACAGCTACGTACAAAAAAGTTATAAAATTGTCCTTGGTTTTACAATGATAAATGAAAAACATTAAAATTCTCCAATCAAACAAGGTATGCAAGGATTTTTATGTTGTTGGTTTTTTTGTTAAAACAGTGAGAGCAAAATAACTTACTGGAATATAAAGATAAGAGCTGAATGAGCATGCCACTCATGGAGAAAGGGGGTATTTTCACAGAACCAGGATTTTTCCCCATTCCATCTCCATTTGATGTCAATCAAAACATACCATTGGCCATTTAGTTTAAAAAAAAAAAAGGAGAGAAAGAAAAGAAAAAATGCAATATGCGTGTGCACATACACCAGTGACTTTATGTACAATAAAGGAATGGGGAGGGGAAATGAAAGAATAGAAGACTATGCTGCAGTAGTCAGGGTGTGGTGGAACCCAGTCGCAGTTTTCTGGCTGAGAATGTGTTCTTGGTCTGTGAGGACAGAGTTCTGGAGTAAAGCAGCGGGTTCCCTTTTCAGTAGACACCGCCCGTCTGCTGCTGGAACACATCAATCGTATCTTCGTCCTCCATTTCCAACTGTGCAGGTGTGTCTGATTCATTGATTGGCTGCCCGTCAAATCGGAATCTGATCTGCCTCATTGACAAACCCTGTCGTTCACAATAGGCTTTCATTAGTTTACTAAGTGGTGTATGCCTCTTAATCTTAAACTGCACCACAGAACCATCGTGCCCCGCCACCTTCAGATTAATATGATCGTTGTTCTCAGTCTTGACTCCTTCCTTGGGCTTTTCGTTGGCCATGGCGAGCACTGGAGTCTTTGCAGCTGCCACTTCACAAAAGAGGCGCCGGGTCCGCACCGAACGAGCACACAGGCAGCACTGGATTTAATTTCTTAGCGTGTGAAGACAACGGTCTGATGACTTTCTAGGAACAGTGTATGGACTTGCACATTTCTTCTGAAGGGAACCAGGGCAGCAGAAGGAAAACCCCTGGAGAGTCCATAAAACCCAGGAAAGGAGGGCCTGGACTTGTTTTCTTCTTTATAGCGTAAGCAATAGTCACCGCAGAAAATTCAGATATGCAAAAAGAACAAGCCTTCTGCCATTGTCTTACATCCCCAGATAACTAATCACTGTTCAAAGCGTGTGCGTATCTCCTTGTTTTTGTATACGGGGAAGACAGGAAGAGCTATTTGATAATCCGTGTGAGTTTTTGTTGTTGTTTATTTGTTTTTAAGCCCTGCGCCTCTTTTCTGCCCTTTCATTTCACCTCAGCTGGGAGAGGAGGCTGCCACGGAGAAGCCAGAACAGTGGAACCCAAGCAGAGACGTCAGAAGCCATCTGCAGAGGTGTGAGGCGAGAGCTGGCGAGGAATCCGTCTGGAACCAGGTAATGGGACTCTTAATATCTGGGAAGACAACATCACCCCGGAATGGGTATAGAACGGCGAGCCACAAGGGTGGGCTAAATCAGTGCTTCTCAGACAACCTGTGATGAAGGAGCAGTTTTCAGTTGCCTGTCCTTCCTGAGCTGATACTGCTGTGAAAATATAAAATCACACATTTGGATGTCACAGCACTTCCAAATTGTTCTCAAAGACGCTCAGTTTTGGTACTGTTGCAGATGATAAACAGTTTGAAGGCCGGCACAGGCCTATGGATCTCACGTTGGGTATAACTGTGCTAAAATACTTGTCACCATGATGGTTTAGATACCAACAGGGATAAAGATAGAGGTGTGCTCGTACCTTTTTAACTGCTGGTTCTCTGGATTGGGGGAAAAGCCATGATTTATACCGTTTGACAATTGCCGTGGCGTAAATACCCCACCGCGTCAGGATTCCAACGACAAAGGTGAGGCCAGTGAGTGCAGAGGAGGGGACGGATGTGTACAAATTGCCTGCAGCACACCATTAAGGTAAGAATCACAAATGGGTCCTAAGTTAGCGCAACTACTGTCAGAATAAAAATAGAATGTATAGCCCTAAAATGGGCGGAAGAAGACTCGCACACACCCTACTCAGTGGAAAGCAGAGGGGAAGGTAAAAAAGGAGAGCCCTTCCTCTGACTGCATGTGGCTCCCGTGTGCAGCCTGTGCCCCCTAGGGGAGCAGCTGGAGCTCACTTTCCCAGCCTCCTTTGCAGCTGTCATACAGGCAGAGGACCTAGCCAATCGGGAGGCCTCCGCTACATTTCTATTCAAAAGAGAGCATCAAGAGGAAGCCTCGTGTAAACAGTGGTGTCAAAGATGTCCAGATCTTGGCAGGTAGCGTGGAGGGGAAGCTCACTGTAGTTCTAAGCCTCATCAGTGACAGCTATGGAGTCTTGGGTGCGTGGTGGCTGGAGTGGCATAGTCCTCAAGGTGGGGTTTGGAGACTGATACCCTGACCTTCCTGGAGTCTATGAGAATCCCAGAAGCCCTTGTCGATAGATTCCTGTTTCTGTTTAAACTACCAACCATAGATTTCTTTGGCTTGCGAGAAAAAAAAGTGATAGATATACCATTTGCACTTCATTTTTAAATTTATATCTTTATTGGGATATAATTTGCATACCATACAATTCTTCTAATTAAAATATACAATTCAGTGGTTTTTAGTATACTCACAAAATTGTTCAATCATCACCACCATCAATGTTACATTTTTATCATGCTAAAATGAAGCTCTTTGCCCATTAGCAATCACTGTTTCCTCCCAACACACTGTACCCTAATTCACCATAAGCCCTAGGCAATAGCTAATCTACTTTCTGTATCTACGTGTTAGCCTATTCTGGACATCTCATCTAGATAGAAGTGTCTATTATGTATCTTTTGTGACTGACTCCTGTCACTTGGTTTCAATCTTTGCAGCTTCATCTGTATGGTAGCATGTGTCAGTACTTCATTTCCTGTTATTGCTGAAAGTCACTGCATTGCATGCATATATCTCATTTTATTCATCCATTCATCAGTTAATGGACAATGGAGTTGTGTTCACAATTGTGCATAATGCAGCTATAAACATTTGTATACAAGAAGTTGTTTTTGTAGACATAAGTTCTCATTTCTCTTGGACATGCACATAGGAATGGAATTGTTGGATCATACAATAACTGTTGAAATTTTTGAGGAATGGGAGACTGTACCATTTTACAATCCCTCAATATTATACAAGTGGTCCGATTCCTTGACATCCTTGCTGGTATTTAAAATCTGTCTTTGATACTATAGCCATCCTAGTGCATATGAAGAGCTGTCACTGTGGTTTTGATTTACATTTCTCTGGTGCCTAATGATGTTGAGCATCTTTTCATGTGCTTATTAGCCATTTACATTTTGTCTTTGAGAAATGTCTATTTAGATCCCTTTTCCATCTTAAAATTGTGGTTTTAAAATTGTAAAGTTCTTTCTATATTCTAGATGCAACTCTTTCATTGATATATATGTGTATGTATATATATGTGTGTGTGTGTGTATATATATATATATATAATTTTCAGATATTTTCTCCCATTCTGTGGATCATCTTCTCCCTTTCTTGAGACATACCTCAGCATTTATTTATAAAACAGAGCTGGAGGGGCTGGTGTTGCTGCGCAGGAGGTTAAGCAGCCGTTGTGTGTGATGCTGGCATCCCATATTGGAGCACTGATTTGAATCCTGGTCACTCTGCTTCCAATCCAGCTCCCTATTAATGTGCTTGGGAAGACCGTGGAGGATGGCACAAGTCGTTGGGCCCCTGCCATTTATGTGGGAGACCTGGATGGAGTTCCAGGCTCCTGATTTTGCCCTTGTCCTATGCCAACTGTTGTGGCCATTTGGGGAGTGAACCAGCAGATGGAAGATCTTTCTCTGTTTCTCCCTGTCTGCCACGCTGCTTTTCAAATATATTACAAAAAACAGAATTAGATAAGTCTTGAATTGAGCATTAACAGATACAAAAATATAGATTGTTTGTGAGTGCTGTATTTATAAAATGCAAGATGGATCATTTAGGGCTATGTGATCTACTGAGAATAAGAGCTAGCATTCTGTCTTACTCATATCTTTACTTTCGTTTTTTTTCTCTTATTAAC